>JAYMSP010000734.1:0-42681 GCA_036897095.1 Plantago elongata | reverse complement strand
GGGATCCGGGGTAGAGCGTCAAATCTCATAACACACTTAAGTCGTCTTAATCCGTCAATCCTTAGGTCGGACTTATTTGTACATATCAGATGTAATAAACACAAAGCCCCCTACCGAGTATCGACCAACCTTTGAATGAACAGAATGAAGCAATTGAAGGACTGTTATCTGGGCAGATTCATCCAGCACAGTAGGACCCCAAACTAAATCCAGGAGACCAGATCGATACCTTTTGATAATTTATTAACTTACCTAACATGAAGTAAATTGTTCCAGAAAGAATTGTTCACTTGGGGGCCTGGATAGAGTATGTATGTACCACTACCAAGTCAAGTAATTTTCCATAAGATGATCCCATCAATTAATGCATTGTACGTCTATCTCATGGAATGAGTGAGTGAGTTTTGCCATGAGTCCGTGAATGGTCACTACCAACACCCACAAATTTCTCCGTGGCCTACATCAAAGTCTACACTTGGGTATCACCTTGACCCTGACAGTTTATTAGATTATGGTCTCGTTCTTAGTGTTCTTATAATTTTACTGTAGCAGCGGAGTTCATACAATGGGCCACATTGCAATAATAAGAGGTTTAGACCGTTGAAACGAGATCAGGATCGAATTCCCCTTCTGACGGATCAAGAATTGGGACTGTGAATTAGATATAAAACGTAGGGTTCATTATGCTTCTTCATCCCAATTTTATTTACTCGTATTCCATTTTAGTTCGTCGTTCTATTTTCTATTTTATTCACTACTCCCTCAAATTAAAACTTTCTAACATGTTACTTTCTCTTCATTTAAGAAATTATAATAAACAAATAGTTTGTATTGAGTATTATATTGATAAAGTTGTAAATGAGTTATAAAGTAGGAGAGAGATTGAATAAAGTAGAAAAAAAATAATAGAGAATTAGTTAGTAGGGATAACACTTTCCATTTATGAAGTTAGGGAGGGGTAAAACTTTTCATTTATGAGGTTAGGGAGTTTCTAACGTAACTCCGAAAAAGAAAAGTTATGAAATTATTAAAAGAACGGATGGAGTATTTTACTTAATTTACTAAAACCCTTTGATAGAAAATGAAGTGTAGCTCAATTGGTAAGATGTTTCACCTTTAATTAATAAATTAGGAGTTCGAGTCACCTTTAACCATTTAAAAAAAATAATTAAAATCCTCCAATACTTCATTACAATCCATTCTACTTTATTCATTTTTCTTTCTTCTTAACTTATGGTTAATTTATGTCTGACCATGCATGCAATTGAAATAAGAATGGACAGAGTACAAACTAAACCCGAATAATACTACATTAAAACATCCCATGTTAAATTTATAGTGGCTGTTTGAATGGACATTTGAGTGGGCATTTGGATTGATTTTGATGAAAATTGTGTTTGAATGGACATTTGAGTGAGGTATTTTAAGTGTATTTTAGGCCAAATTACTGTTCATCGAGCCAAATGGGAGTATTCAAATATCGAGCCAAACACATGATTTTATCCACTACAACTAAAAGATTGTGTTAGAGGAAACCCTTCATATTATTTAAAAATATCTTGCACTTAGTTGTAATTGTTTAAATTATGATAACTTGGGTGTAATTTGAGGTTTCATTGCTATATAAAAACGTAGTTAATGCGCAGAGCATTTAACGTGACAGGGACTCTTAGCTCCAAATTTGCCAATGCATTATAAACCTCAACTTTAGAATCAGAGACAATTGGGAGCAAGATTCTAAACAAAACAAGAGGCCGAAATTATATGCATTTAATTATTCAAAGTGAATGTGGTGTGTTTGGGATAATTGTGATGGGTAAAGTGCATATAACCCCCTTGAATTATATGAAAACTACATCATACATTTCAATTATACAAATAAGTTCATTCTATTTTCTGAGACTTAAATTAATCCTTGACTGGACAAAACTACCCCTCGCTTTCACCTAATCTTCTCCTTCCTCTGCTCCCTTAATCACCTCTTCATCTCAGAACTGCAGCTTCTTCTTCTCACCAAACAACAACTCTGCTCTTCTTATTCTTTACCAAATCCTCCTTTGATCGTTCCTTTTTTCCCCCTCCCATTCATTCATAACAGGACAAAATTGATAACTCCTCTCTCTTAATTTTCAAATGCTCAAAACTGAAGACATGGTTGACCGAAGAAGACCGCGGCAACGCCCAATCCGGCTGTGGTGAGAGCAATTTTGCAACTATCCGGTGAAATACATGGCGATTGGACATGGTTGTTCTTCTGAGATCAATTGATAAGGCATCTTTTGAGGTGGCCATTTTGAATAGTGGAGATGGATGAGTACATAGTAGAGGTGTGAGTGTGGAGTCCACTTTACTCGTATAAACGTAATAATGGTACTGTGTAGGGCTGCTCATTTTATCCGTATCCGTAAATCCGGTCCGTTATCCGCGGAAAACGGACGGATACGGATCGATCCGTTAAAAAACGGACCAGATCGCGGATGGGGTTTTCCTTCATCCGTTTTGAACGGATAAAACGAATAAATCCGCCGGATATCCGTTCATCCGTTAGACAGGGGTATTTTTGTTATTTTACAATTTTTACCCTAAATCTACTCCTATTTTATTAGCAGCCATTGTCCTTACTCTTATCTTCTACAATTGTACTCTTCTCTTCTCTTCTCTTCTCTTCTCTTCTCTTCTCCATTTCTAAGAAATTCTTCACACCACCCACCATCTTCTCCCTCACCGGCCACCGCCCCTTACGGGCAAATCGGCAACCAAACCCGATCTAGTTGGGCCCCACTATCCCCCGACCCCTCGCGTGGTCTTCCTCTCCCTCCTCCTCTTCCCCTCCGGCCACAACCACCGTAATCCCTGCGCCTACCTCCTCATCTCCTTCTTCCTCCTCCACTACTCCCACCGCGCCTTCATCTACCCTCTCCGCCTCTTCCTCAAAACCCCCAATTCCAATTTTCTTCTTCCTGAATTATGGCAGTTTACAATTTTTTTTGAAAATGTTATGTGGCTTGAGATGTCTAAAGCATTTCGAAACATATGGGATCATATTAGCAGACGTATGGTAGTTTGGAGTTGATGTCCAATTGTAAAGTGTTTTATTGTGTTAGTGACAAGTTTGTTCATACTTCATTGTTTATGTGACAAACTGGTCAGATTAGGGTTTCTAGGGTATAGACTGGGAGCAAATTGAAACGATGTCGTGTGCAAGAAAGGGGATTTTTGATTTGCAGAAGAAAAGAAGATGGTTTTTTTATGAAGTATGGAATTATATCATGAAATTAATTTTTTTTTTCAAATTTATTTACTGGATACGGATATCCGCTGAATTTATCCGTTATCCGACGGATTTATCCGTATCCAATCTGCTCGGAATGAATTGGATAACGGATGGACTATTTTTCCATCCGTTTGACCGGATATCCGGTGAAACGGATGCGGATTGATCCGTATCCGTCCGTTGCGCAACCCTAGTACTGTGACTTTGAGGTCAAGGAATCGAGTAGAATAGAATGGGAAGGAATAAAGGTTGGTGTTGGTGAAATTCAAGTGCAGTAATATCATCAGACCGTTTTCAGAGTTTCTTTTGATGGATCTTGGAAAATTGGGGGAAAAGTATCAATTATCTCATCTCATGTGTGTTGAAAATGAGAGTTTCTTTTCTTTATGTCTTTTTTTCTTTTTCTAATTTCTTTTCGTGTTTTTTATGAGAAAGAGGAAATATGAAATATATGTTATGTACAGTTCATCTCATCTCATGATGATTAAAGCTAGTTCATGATAATAAATGTTAGTTTCATGGGTATAAACTCTAGTTTCATGCCCACACACATTAATTTTACACAAACTAATTTTATAGACTCACAATCTAGTTTTAGAGTTCTAAAACCCTAAAGGGAATGATGAACCCTACAAAAACCATTGAATTTGAAAACACCCTCCGGGAGCTACGATCTTAATTATTTTTTCAATCCCAAAAAATCACACAAGCTAGTTTCATGGACTAATGAGCTAGTTTCATGACAACATTATAAGCTAGTTTTATGATTATTAAAGCTAGTTTGAGATTCATTTAGCTAGCTCCATGATGATTAAAGCTAGTTTCATGACAAAAAATGCTAGTTTCATGATTCTAAAACCCTAAAAGAGAATGGTGAACCCTAAAAAAAAAATCATTGAATTTGAAAACTCCCTGATTTACGGTCTTAATTAGGGTTTAGGGTTTAGGACTGGTACATGGCTACCTAAACTTTAATTAAGCGTTTCTCGGGACTACAATAATAGTTTGAGCAAAAGAAAAGTACTAGTTTCAACTTCATTGAGCTAGTTTAATGATGATTAAAGCTAGTTTCATGGGCATGAACACTAGTTTCATGTGTATAAATCCCTATTTTCATGCCTACACAAGCTAAATGTACTCAAAACATAGTTTCTTAGTTCAAAAACCCTAAATGGAATGGTGAACCCTAAAAAAATACTTAATTTGAAAGCTCCCTCTGGGAGCTACGATCTTAATTAGGGTTTAGGATTAAGGATGGGTACCCTAAACCCTAATTAAGCATTTCCCGGGACTAAAATGCTAGTTTCAACAAAAGAAAGTACTAGTTTCAGGTTCATTGAGTTAGTTTTAGGATGATTAAAGTTAGTTTTATGATGATTAGTGCTAGTTTCATGGGTATAAACCCTAGTTTCATGACCACAAAAAGTTAGTTTCATGGATGCAAAACCACTGAATTTGAAAACTCCTCCCGGGAGCTACGATCTTAATTAGGGTTTAGGGTTGAGGATTAATTATGCGTTTCTCGGAACTACAATGCTAGTTTCAGAAAAAGAAAAGTACTAGTTTCAGGTTTATTGTCCCCGTCCTAAACCTTATTTAAGTGTTTCTTGCAACTACAATGCTAGTTTCAACAAAAGAAAAGTACTAGTTTCAGGTTCACTGAGCTAATATCATAATGATTAAAGCTAGTTTCATGATATTTTATATTATTTTCATATTCGTAAAAGCTAGATCTAGAACAACAAAAATCTAGTTTACAAAAATCTAGTTTCATATTCACAAAAATTAGTTTCATGTTCGCAAAAGCTAGTTTCAGATTCACAAAACCTAGTTTCATGATCTTTTGTATTAGTTTCATATTCACAAAATTTAGTTTCAGAACAACAAAAATTAATTTCAAGTTCACAAAAGTTAGTTTCAATAACACAAAAACTAGTTTCAAACCACAAACCTAATTTCACGATATTTTGTATTAATTTTAGAACCATAAAACCTAGTTTCATATTTACAAAAATTCTTAAACTAGTCAATTAAAATTTCTGAAACTAATACTAACATGTTTGAAACTAATTGTTATTTTTTAGAACAACAAAACCATAGTTTCATGTTCACAAAAACTAGTTTCAAACACAATAAAGTTAGTTTCAGGAACTCATAAATCTAGTTTCATAATTAAAAAAAAAAATCTAGTTTCATGTTCACAAAAGCTAGTTTTAAAAACACGAAAGTTAGTTTCAGAACAACAAAAATCTGGTTTCATAAGAAACTTAGTTTCAGAAGCATACATGTTGGTTTCACTAGTTTAAAAAACAAGCCAAGCTAGTTTCAACGTAAAAAATAGTAGTTTTAACATAAACACGTAAAAACATGAAAACGTTCATAATTAAATACTTCAACCGACATCGAGAAGATCAAAAAAAGTCTAAACCCAAGTTTTATGCCAAAAGGATGGCTAAAATCATTGAACGTGAGAGAGACAATGAAATCCATGGTGCGAATTGTAAAAAAATGCATTTTAAAACAAGAAAAATGAGTGAAAGAATCTGATTGAGAGAAAAAAATATGCATGAGAAGAAGAGATAAATCTAAAACAATGAAGAACATATTAGTTTTAAGGAAGAGAAAAATCTAAGAGTTTCTTAGAGTGATTTTTTTTGCAAGAGAGAAAGGAAGAAGGGGTATTCATGAAAATTCATGTTGTAATTGGGGTAAATTAGGGCTAAAAAATAAATTAACCTTATATATAATAATTTTTTAAAGAGTTTTTATATGTAAGTCCATTATATAAAGTAATGTTTTTATGTAATTTTCTTATAATAAAATTACACAAAAGGATTAAATCAGTGAGTGAGATAAATTTGTACTTTATATGGCCTGGATACTTACCAAATAGCCAGATTTATAAGTGATGGCACTATAAATGCCTCAAAATAACTAGTGATAACATATCACAAGTCCTACCATATAAAAACTTCACAACACAAGGGGAGAAGATGAGAAAACTTGGCAAATTCCAGGTCCTCTTTTACCCTAATTAATTTGACCAAACAAAGCTTTCCATGATCACATGAAGACTTCACACATTTTATTTTAAATCAACCCCTTGTACTCTTCCAAATTCCCTCGAGCTCCCTAGCAAAAGCCTTTTGTCTTCCCACAACTATCGTGATGTGATCTTTCTTCTCAATGATCTTCACTTGTGCTCGTGGGATTTTGGACTTCACATTGTAACTACATTCGACTGGGATGAGTTCGTCGTCTTGGCCATGATATATTGTGACATCACACTTGAGTCGATTCTGAACATCATCTAGGTATTCTTCAATTTTTCCAGCTGTACCGCAAATTATGTTGTGGAGAGTATGCCATGCTGCATTATGTGTGTGAAGGAAGAAGCCTTCCATCAAGTATGTTCTCAACCTGAAAAACGAAATTAGGTCATTTCTCTTATACGCTTTTTTGTATCTCTTCATAATCCACGTGGATAGGGTATCATAAACACATGTGGAGAAGTTTGATTTAATAGCAAATCAGTTTTGGAATTTGTCCCCACTCCTCAAAGGTTCATTTCAGGCTTCCAGCCCCAGTGAGGTAAATTGGAGCAAAAGCCTATGCAAAAGAAACTACCAAATTGGGGCAAAAATTGAATTTATGGAAATAAAGGTGGTTGGTGAATATAGTAAAACGATAAATGTCCATTTATTACCTTCCCGCTCCAATCATTTATTACAGCAGCTTAAATAGTCAACACACGTTTAATGACAAAACTACAGTGAAACGCGTTTATGACAATCATCATAATTATATTTCTGTGATATCCAGATATACTGTGTTACTCTGTAACATTTATATTTCACAAGCATTTAATTGGAGTGCTCCTACCCATGGCCCGCCAATGGCAACTACGGGACGTCGAATCCCACATTTTATATAATTATTTATCTGTATTAATAACAAATTAAAACAATGAATGTATAATTATAGTCATATATAATAAATATTCAAGATATTATTTATTTTTTAGTATATTATTAATTTAAATGTCATGTAAAAAATTGGCATATGGCTTCCAAAATTTTGAAGACGGGCTATGCTCCTACTATGGCCTATGGAGAATGGTTTTGTTTTTCAAATAAATGAAAATGCAATCTTGTTAAATTTAATCTGGGTATTGCATTTTATAAATGTCTTTTATATATATAAAAAAAATGATAAAAACAAAGCTCCTAATTGTGTTGCATATTATATAGATACGCATTTAATACTAGAACAAACAAGTAGGTAGAATTCAATACTAGAGTATTAATTAGTCATAACATGTGGTAGTTTTGACGATTTCGTTCAAGAAATTGACTTAAGGTGCGAAATTAGTAGAATTTCCAAGTTTAGATATGAACCACTTGTCGTGCACTACCTTCACAAATATTTCATCAACACGATAGTAATTTTATAGATTTAATATAAATAAATTAATTTCACACAAACCTGTTTCGAGTGAGAAGTTTGGCAATAAACTCCCAGACCCGGTGGTTCTTGCAAATGAGGAGGCAAATGGTCCGGCTGATGTGCTCGTACCAACAAGCAAGGGACGCACCAAAGGCGATGAAAGGCCACACGCGCCGCGGAGCTACTCGCCTCATCATGTACTGCGTGGCTTGTTCTCCGTTTGGTGCTGGGAAATATGGCTGCAAATATTTTACCAAAACACATTTAAGAAAGGGAAAATTGAATACACTACTTTAGAATTTTATGGAGTAAAGTACCTCATAGAAAATGACAGGGTTCATTTTACAGTACAGTCCATTACTTCTACTACTATTTTGACTAAAATTAAAACTACTTCATTCATATATCAACACTTATTTACTCCTAAACTAACTTTATGACTGCACTAAAAATCAAACTTTACACCTTCTCCTTACAATTTTAGTTTAATTCCACTGCACCACCTTATGCCTCCCATTACTTCCACTACTATTAAACATTAATAATGTTTAAACTTAGTAGTAATAGTACTTGCGTCATTCTCACTGCAAAGATTAATAGTCCTAATTAATTAAAATTCCCATCTACCATGCCATTTATTCAACGTAATGTAAGACCATCATTACAATTCTTCCTTAAAATCGCAACATTTAACATCAAACCGCAAATAAGAAGTTGCAGTTAGGGTCTCAACCACTTCATTAAATCTAGAAGATTTGCTGCCAAACATTAATTTTGGCAGATTTAGAGTAATTGATGAATGATGTCATGTTTGGTGTTTAGGTGTTTAAGCATGATTGATATGTATTGCTACTCAGATCAATTTGGCCAATAATGAAGTTCTAAACTTTTATGTCACCGAAATGATCGTTGGACAATATGTCAATTTTCAAAAATAGCATTATAATGAACTGACATGACACTGACTACGGGAAATCTAAGAATCATTAGAAAGTAACATTATATATTCTAGAAAAAACTAAGTGACGAATGAGAAGCTATAATAGAAAATGTAAACTTTTTTCTCTAATAAGTGAAATAGTGGAATTTATTAGCCATTTATAAGATTGGATAAAATTTCAGTTAAATTATCTCAACTGTTTCAGTTCAATTAAAATTCTATCATAAACAAGTCTCTAAGAATTCACCAACCAACTAACAATTATTGACACGTTATCTTGGTTGAACGTGCATCAACTATTTTTAAGGCGTGAATGTAAGCTAAGTGATAGTTCACAATACAATCGGTAATTATTTAAGAGAGCAAGTTCTCCTTCAAAATATAGTAAGGTTATATTCTCTTAACTGGTAAAAGTAATTGAGTTTAACTTAATTATATATTTTTATATATATTACAATTCAATTCAATTTAGAAAATTGTAGTCAAAGATAGCAGAACCTTATAAAGGACACTAACTTGATAATAATTATATTTTATATGGATGAAATATATCCCGTTGCACATATTATATATTTAAGTATATTTAAAAAATATGATATCTCACGAAAGTACTTCTCAGTAAAGAATTGATGACAAATGGCGCGAGAATCCCAATATTGGAGCGTTACTACTTACCAGTAGCACAAGTAGATAGATTCAAAAGAATTAAATGTAAAGCCAAGAAACAAACAAGGTGATATTAAAACATACCGGTGCAAGCAACGTGAGTGATTTCACAGAACCAGGATACTTGACAGCTAGAGCAAGTGCCAAAAGACACCCCAGAGAATGCGCTACTATGTGAAACGATTTCACCTTGTATGGCTCAAGAACAGACTTCTCGATCATATCCAAATGCTCCCGTAACGTATACAACGAATCGCTCGGTTTCGGGCTCCTCCCGAACCCGAGCAGATCCACCGCGAAAAACCTGTACTTCGATTTTGCTGACTTTGAAAAGTTCGGGTATAGTGTCTCAGTCCAGAACGCCGAGGATGAAATAAAACCGTGAATGAACAAAACATCTTCTTGCACGTTTTCTGTAAAATTGCACCCAAAATGTAACACGTTAAACGTTGTAATACTTATTAAAGTTGGCAGGGTAGATGTAACGCTTAGTCTAACTAACGAAATTAAATAGGTCTGTTTTTATCTAACTACTTTAATACCTTTAGCTCCATCGACTTTGACAAAAAGAGTCTCTTTGCTATTGGAAGCCCAAGAAGTGCACGTTTTGCAGTCGCAATCCGACCACCTAGGACTAGGTAGAGCTTGCGGGCCGTCTATCCTGCCCTGCAACATTTCGACTATAGTCGAATCCACGGTGAACGACGAGCGAGACGGACCGCTTCGTTTGCTAATACTTTTCGAGGACCGGATAATGGTTGATTTCGACACCTCGGATACGAGAGAGGGGCGCGTGTAGAGAGTGTCGGAAATCTCTTCTAACTGCAGCTTGCTGCAGCTAAGATGAACAATTTTCGACTCTCCTTGTTCAGATACGAGGATCTTGCCGCTACTGGTGATGACTTCTTTCGCGGAGGAGCAGTAACAAGGCTTCCATTCAGCTTCGATGAAGAAATCGGCTACATTGTACACGTAGCAGAGAACGAAATCTAAAATGTCTAGCAGACTAAAAACCAGGAAACTCAGGATTTCGTTCAGAAACCTGCCTGACATTGTTAGAACAGTTTTGATATGGTTCTTCACTTCCATCTTTTTGCTGTTTGCCTTTTTATGAACAAATGCAACTCAATTGAACAATTATGAGAACAGAGTAGGGAAAGGGAAAAGACTCAGGCGCCCATATTAAAAGCCGATAGTTATATTTCCTCTTAGAAGCTTTTCTGGCAATGCTACTAAGAGGAACATATAAGGAAAACACAAGGAGAAAAAGCAGAGTGGCCTGTTTGATATTTAAGGCAATGGAGTTGCTGAAAGTTTGTGAAGAATCTTTGGATCACTGAGAGAGAAATAAAAGGAAAATGGGAAAGAAGAGGAGGGGTATTTAAGACAAGTAAACACAGGTAAGAGATATATGAATTTAATTGAATTGGTAACATTAAAGAAGGGTTTGCTGGACAAGGAAAAACAAGTTGGTGGTGGTTGAACCCCTTTGCTGAAAAAGCATACTGCTCCAAGTTTTTGATCAAGATTTCAGTTAGTCCTTAATGCCATTAATACTACTTATAAGTTTTAATACTCTACACATTTTGATTTTTTGCTTTGCTTGCAACTCTGAATCTTGCCAGCTATGTGAGTCTTTTAAAAGTCCAAAATAAATATCCATCAAGATTATGACCATTTAAAGGTAGATGAACCGGTTAAGATCTTCACTAAAATTCAAGACAATGTGATTTCGTGCATGCTCGATGAAACCCACGAAAGAGTTTAGCTTGACAACCATTCTAGAACTATTTTCTATTTTTAGCTTAGATTATCTATCTCGAAGCCTACTTGTATTAGCAAATGTTAGTGATAATTTTAGTGCCGATTAATTAGAATTATGACCTAAATCCACACGAAATTGTTGTAATGTACGAGCTTATAATATATTATGATATAACACTTTAGCACTACGTACTCGACCTAAATCAGGGGCGTATAGTATGGATTACATCCGAATTCGTAGTTTCCGAATCACAATTAATGTGAGTGAATATTTTTCAAAGGGTTGCATTTATATACATGCGTCTAAGCCACATGACTCCCATCCTCCCTCTTGAGGTGCCAACCTCTCAACACTGAGATTGTGATGAGTCCATTTAAGCGTTACTTCTAGTCTCGTGCCATTAAATCAATCGTATCATATGCTGGATTTAGATAGTTAATAAGTTACTAACATTCAGTAAGCGCAACACAAAGTACTCCAAAAACATGTCAAATCTGCATTACTTTCATTTATTATGTACCATATCTAACATGTTATGAGTTTGAAAATGTATGCCAGTAGGACTACTACTTTGTACCAAGATTTATTGTACCGTTTTACGTACGTACCGGGGACCAATTTTTCTTAATTCAGATGTGAAATTACCCAGAAATGGAAGTGATTGCGATTTGAAGTTAATAATATAAACCCTTTACAAACATTAAGCGATAAATGAAATAGTACATGGAGGCTGATCTACTTAGACCTGGCAATCAGGTCATTTAAATCGGGTTTGAATTGTATCAGTTTGGATCGGATCATTTTAGTCTGCATTTTATTTCGGATCAGGTCGGGTTCGAATTGGAATCGGGTAATGTTCGGATTCGAATGATGACCAGGTTTAAGTCGTTTTGGGTTATTGATATTTCGGGACGCTTTGGATCGGATCATTTCGGATCGTATCACTCACATTCGGATCACTTCAGGTGTGGATGTTATACGAATTTGGGTCCTTTCGGATTAAAAAAATCGGATTTTTTGGGGTCGAATACTTTCAGATTCGGGTGTTATTCGCGTTTGGGTCCTTTCGGATTAAACAAAGTTCGGATTTTTCGGATCAAATATTTTTGGATTGGGTCACTTTCGAACTAAATTTTTTTGGATTGTTTCGGGTCGAATATTGCGGTAGTTTTAATATACTATACAATGATAACTTTGTTACCGTTGAAAGTCTCTTTGTTCTAACTTCTAACCTGTAAAATACTTCTCTAATTAGAGTTTTGCGACTTTGGGCTCGAATTGACAAAGAATACGATGATGCAATTAGTTTGCTACTTACTATGCAATATGCTCCAGGGAAATGTACCTGATTATCATCTTTGTAGTCCTTTTCATTTTAATAATTATATTTCTTCTTATATTGTACTTTTGTCTCAGGCCTGTTAATGAATATAATATTCTGCAAGTGAATAAAATGGTTTATGAGGAGTTTGAACTCATATTCAAACAATTGATAGACGATACATAATTGGATTATACTTGTAAATGGAAAACGTATATTAATATGACTTAATTGCTTGATGAACTTAATGCAATTCAATCACACCTATATTTACTATTAATTTTTTTTAAGTAGAGTACTAAAAAGTAGTTTATTCGATGAACTTTAAAAGTCATCCATATTGCAAATGAAAAATTAAGTAAAAATAAAGGGAAAAAACATATCATTCGTAGCATGTTGCGATCATTCTAGTTTTATAATAGTAGCATTCAAGAGTAATGTATATGGAATCGTCTTATCGAGGCGAATTCAAAAATATGTTCAAAATATTTTTTTAATTTTTCTAGATACAATTATTTAAGATTTAATAAAAGAGATACTTCATGTCCAACCAATTTTCCTATAGTGCAATCACAAATCTAGTTATATACAATAACTTTAGTTTCTTCCCTTTACATCAACAAGTTACAAGATGTTCATACTTTAAACGATGCCCTCTAGTAATGGAATGCATTGTGATACTTGTGATTTCGCGTCAAATCTAATTCGGATCATTTCGGATCATTTGAGTACGGGTCGGATGATTTGGGTCAATTCAGATTCGAGTGATTTCAATCGGGTCATTTTGGGTCAATTTTAAACTTTGGTCATTTTGGGTCTGGTGATTTCAGTTCAATTTTAATTTGGATCATTTCGGATTGGGTCTGTTCATATCATTCTAATTGGGCCGCTTCGGATCGAGTCATTTCGGATATACCTGATCAATTCGTGTTTCGGTACATTTTCGAGTATGGCAATTACGCGTCATTTTCGGATTCGGATCGAATTCCGGGTCATTTTCGGGTCTATTTTTGGGTATGTATCGAATTATTTCATATCGAATTCT
The DNA here is from genome assembly GCA_036897095.1 of Plantago elongata. Taxonomy (NCBI): domain Eukaryota; kingdom Viridiplantae; phylum Streptophyta; class Magnoliopsida; order Lamiales; family Plantaginaceae; genus Plantago; species Plantago elongata. The sequence goes on along the minus strand of JAYMSP010000734.1, from coordinate 29,224 downwards.
GGATTTGGGTCAAGACTGTCGGTTGTGGAGCTACTATATGTTGCACCATTAATGTTAATATGAACTATGGACTAATTCAAGACATGTGGATCCTTATTAAATATTATTGTATACCCGGGTTTTTACATTGTTGGTAAGTAAGAAATAGATTTATGATCTAAATGTGAAATGCGGATTTTTTTTGCATATTATAAAGTTACACCATCACTAATTGTATATCTTATAACTAGTCGATCGGTGGATTCTAATCCCTTCGACGGTGAATCATTCTTTACCGTGTAAACATAAGCTGTTGACGAGTTGATGTTGAAAAACTCAGATCTAAGCTTAAGTTTTGCAATGTGAAAGGTGAACTCAATTTTAAGCGAGTGATGAACACTATTGTTAAAAGTTCAATTACTCGTGAAAATATTTCGAACATATAAGTGAATAAATATATGCATGTAATTTCTTTACTTATACTTTTAATATTGCATTAAAACAATATCCTATACTTTTTAGTGGATGTATATGTTATGTTTAAAAATGAAGTAATATATTAGTATTTACATTTTAATTTATTCAACATGTATTACTAAATTGATAAATTAACATTAAATGATTTCTCAAAAATATAAAATTAAATGTAATATTATTTAGTTGCTAGTGGGCAAGTTCAATGCTCACGAGATTAAATCCAAACTTTCATAGTTGAAGTCGGTAAAAATTGAGCTCAAATTCGTAATCGACTTGTCTACAATTGAATCGACTCATTTAATCACCCACATTCCATTGGTATACCTTCTTACTCGAAGAGTTTCTTAATGCTTTCCGATTATGAACTTACATAGTATATTGGTAGGTTTCGCCCGTACGCTGGAGAACTTTTTAATTCTCAATATTGTATTTTCTGTTCATATTATGGGAACCTTTTGACTCTAGTCGAGATGCATTAAACTTCACTTCCACTTTTGACGCGCGCTTTAATTAATTGTCCATACACGAACCATGTCTAAAAGTTTCAGATCCGATCTATCACATTTTGAGTTTACTATGTTTTGCATCACTATAAATTAGGTAATTATTAGTAGTGCATGCGATGAAATTAATTAACAATCGGTGCGGCAGCCCATGCATGTAAAACACGACTAACCCCACTTGATTGTCCTAAATTTCTACTTGTGAGGTGCATCAATAGATAACGACCTAGGCCCCTTCAATTTCAGGGCACCAAATCTTATGAAGTTAATCATGTGACTTATAATTAGCAAAATTAGGAAAACCGTGCATGTTTGAATAGATCTTAATCAAATGACATGTCCTAGATAGTGATCGATCGATCTTAAGGTCTAATCAAATCCAACAATAACCAAATTAGGTACACATGCAATAATTTGACATTTGTAGACACTGTCGATCGATGAACTAAGATTATAGGCGGGGTTGTCGTTGTTTTAAAATTAAAGCTAGCATGCAATTACAGATCAATTCACAACACTCATTACAATAATTAATGTGCCGATTTAAGTAGCTAGCTCAAGACTTCCAATTCAATCGATCGATGTTTTCAGGATACAATTTGACACAGCTTTCCTTTTCAATTGGACTTTATTTGAATTAATGTTTCATTTTATATATAATTGTTCTAGTATAAATACAATCACATAGGTTAAACATGCAAGTGCTTGTGTCATTGTAATATACTAACACGTCTATGTATACCAAGCTAGCTAAGCCTTAGCTTAGCTGCATGTTAATAATCGAGGATTCTAGCTATCAATTCGGAACTTTGGCGACGTATATTATATGAATATGCTCTCTTAATCTACTCTTTTAATAAGTATCGTCATATACTAATTTGTAGCTAGAGATGTAGTATACTAGCTGGAAATTTAATTTAGAGAATTTGATTGAGTTGTGTGGGATAGTTGGCCTTGGAATAATTTATTAACTTGGTTAGATAATTGTATATTGAATATTTTTTATTGTATAATTTTTATTTAAGTTAACAAATTGTACTATCAAGCATATAAGTTATCACGATCGAATATATAAATTAATTTTTTATGAGGGGTGTTAATATGTGTGTATCCAATCAATTCTGATGAATTTTTTTTTTTACATTTGTTGGTGTTTTTGGAGTTTGGTTGGGGTGGTCGCCCCCTCCAACGCGGTCCTAATCTACATTGATAAATTAAAGTGGATGATAATTACTGATGCAAGCTTTGAAGACTTCTGTTATAGTTTTGAAAGGATATGCATTTTAGATTTCACTTTTGAAAAATATGTGATATATATCCATGAATTGTGTACTACTATAAGATATGATATCCTGCCTATAGAATGTATAAGTAAGCTGGCACATAGACTTAGAATTTAAGAATCATAGGCTATGACAACTATGGAGTGACTTCACGTGTATGAATGAGATGATATACATTCGGAAACCATCTAAAAGATTACTTTTAACACATATAGATTCACAGATGACGTGACTTTTAACATACATGATGAGATTTGAATGTTTCTAATGGTTGTTGACTATTTGACTTAAACTTCATAAACCTAATTTGTCGGTTTCAATTTAGGAAGCATCACCAAGGTTTTCTTTCTCTCTTTTAATTCTTATGAAAATTTCCCAGAAGATCACTTAGGAGCTAGCCTGCGGTTTGGTAACCTCTCTAACCGGGGTCCGCCATCATCGGGCTATTTTATATGGGATTAATCATGTTGTCACTTATAGTATTAAAGATCTTTAATTATGTAATGAATCAAATTTAAGAAAACAGAAACAGAGGTAGGACTACTCATGTATCAGTTGCATATATATGGTCGGGTTGTTTGATTTGTGACATATATTATATACATATGCGCAACAACAATTTTCATGTATAAGATATTGTCGTTAACTAAAATATGATTGATTGCGACTCTAATATTACATCTCCACAAACAAACCTACGTTCATGGTTTAAAATTTCGGTTTCGGAATATATCTCGGAACCTAAATTTAGTGAGAGGTCTCGAGCCGTTTCGGAAAAGTTTTGATACGTTTCGAAAATGTATAGAATCACTTAAAAAGTATGAAAAAAAAATCATGCTCTCAATATTTAAAAATTCAAAGTAAGAGTATGAGAAAATAGCTTAACTCCCAGGAAAGATGACATTATTGAGAGAATAAAAGAAACGACAAACTTTATATATCCATAAGCATTAGTGACTAATTACGAATTCATCAGCGATATATGCATAAATAAAATTGAAGTGAAATATCAACTCATAATATTTTATATTTATTTACTAATATTAATTCGTAATATTTTGTTAAATATTACAAAATACTCATGATCAAATATACGTGTCCTAACATTGTCTCTCTTGATATTGTATGGTATTAATTTATTGAATGAGAAAACCAAGAAATTGTATAATAATTAGTTCTTACTTTATTGCAGAGGTAGAAAGAAATTACTCTTGATATCTATCTCTAATTCCATTTCAATGTCCATTATTGATGTCTGCATTTCTTCTGCTTCTTCCCCAAATGGTTGAGGTCAAAGAAACTGAATCTCAGGTAGCGGAAGAAAATATTCTCCCACTGTTTTCTTTCTCGCGGAAGAAACTATTCTCCCAATGGATTTCTTCTGCTTCTTCCCCAATTCATTTCAAGATCTTTTCCTTGCTATGATCTTCAAGGGGCATCGAAGAATTGAATATTGTATAGCGCCGTTAAATTCATCATTTTAATTCTTGCAAAATTTTAAGTTGCTTTTCTACTGAAGTATTAGTTCTCTAACGAAATAAAAATTCGAAAATAACGATGTTTCGTGGGTCTCGACCGAAAATATGTGAGATTATCGAAACTAATGACTGTCGAGATTCATATGCATCTCTGTACCGGTGGACAAAAAATAGAGAAATTTCGGCATTGTTTCGACCGAAATAAAACGGGATTTTTTGTTCGATGCCTACATTAAAGCTCAACAATTGATAAGTACATCCAGTCCATAATCACAAAATAGATATCATTATGATGCACATTCTATTGATAATGATATCTATCATTTATGTAATCATAATTCATAGCCTAGTAACCAAAATTTAACTGGAATCATATTATGGTCGACGATCAAATTAGGTCTAACGAAAGTTCTTTTACTTTCATCTTAATTTTGTGAAACAAAACTCGGCCTGGCCTAATCATGAAATAGAACCACGAGTTTAAGTTCCAAAACAACAAATCCGGCCATATTGGTATGGGACGAGTTTAAGTTCCTCTTTATTTTAATTTGCTCCTTCCTAGTTCCTAGTAAGTTTATCATCCCAAGACACACATAGTACTACGTCACTCATCATTCATTAATAATAGTTTGGGCCCATGTACTAAACCAAACTCCAATAAACCGGATAATTAGGTTGTGTTATCTTGAACTGAGATTTATTGAGCTTGAATGAACTGAACTGAACTGAAGTATAAATTATAACTAAGTCGAATTGAACTGAACTTAACTCGACTAAATTGAACTGGACTGAACTGATTTTCAGTTGAAAATAACATAACCTTACTTCACAATATCAGATTAATTTCTTACTCTAATATACTATCAGTCCAATCGCTTTCAGTTTTGCAAATGAATCTTCCCGGTAAGAACTAAACACTGATGAATAGTTGATTGCCAAACATTTAACATTCTATTTGTGTTTATTAACCAGTTAATTATAGTTACGTTCCACAATTTGATTAAGGCTTCGTTCTCTTTGATCGCACTAAACTAATCTGAACTACGCCCAATGCAGATAGAAATTTCATCAATGAAAATAACTTTTATGAATGAGCATGCAAATACTACAAATAGTACTAATACATAGTATATATATTACTACAATTGTGGTCAGTATTGACAAGAACGGAGCCAGAAATACAAACCGACTAGTGCACACATGTAAATTTAAAAATTCATTTTATTAAAATTGAGAATAATTTGATAATTGACAAATGATAATATGCAAGAAAAATGTAAATATGTACAAAAATTTATAATTTTACCAATATTTTACCATACTTACATATTATATAGCATGTTAATAAACAAAAAGAGGTATTCAAAACTTATTAAAATTCATAAAAAATGCACTAGGAAAAATAATCAAGGGGCCCTACCTTGTCACAACATGACTCCGGCCATGAGTATTGAGTATTGATGTAAGCAGTATTGTAGATGTTGTTATGAATTCAGAAATTTTAGGTTCGATTCTCGTCTTATAAAAACTGATCAATTTTAATGTTGTATGAACATAAAAATTATCAATAACCTTGAACACAAATTAGAACGGATGTTGAATACCAATCCAGACCTATATATAATATGAATTTTCAATTCTTCTTGATAATGCTTATATATCAGTAAATTAGACTCCCACCATGGTTTCTGTTGTTTCAATTTGTTCTAGAACAAGCTGGAAATACATTATGTGGAACTAATTTCAATTGTTTGTTAAATAATTCACATAATGATTTTTTTTATTTGTATGGTTACACATGATTGATTAAGGACAGAGCTAACAACTGTAAGGGAACTGATCATTTACACTTCTGCATTAGTACCAACAGGCAACAAGAGGGACTACCATTATTCCATTAATTAGTCTTCTTAAACAAATCTGTTTCTATATTCTTGGAGGTTTCTAAAACTTGACATTATTTACACCTAACATAATGAATTTAACTGAGATATTAGCTATGTACAAACAGCTTGAGAAAAGCTTCGTGTTTGCAATGCAATAGACCGCAGTTAAGAACCAGGACCATGGCATCCTGAGGTACAGAGTTGTTATGGTTGCAAAATGAGCTAATAAATAACGGATATTTTGTTAAGGCCGGTAGCATTTTGGAACGTGATTTAAGAGGTGAAGGCTTAAAATTGACATGGTACAAGAATCAGGTATCAATGATGCGTCCCCTCAGACTCACATATGCACAACGTTACTAGTCGGGCCACATTTTACAATTGAAATCATAATTCTATGTACGAATTATGATACCATTTTGAGTCCATGAAAAGATGCAATAACTGAAACTTACATCATTCCTCAGGCAAAAGTCATGTATGTACAAATGACACAAGTTGGTTAGATTTGCATACTGATACTTGAGAATCTGCTCATGATTCATGGACCAATTCCCATGGACTAGTTCAAAAGTTGTACCTTCTTCTAACAGATAGATCATGCAAAATCAGTTCTTGCATTCTTCACCTCTTAAAGTTACTGAATATAAATCATGCATGTGTAATTAGCTCACTGGACAAAAAATGAAAATGAAGATACAAAGTTTGTATACAATAGCCCTCTTGACATGTTACATGGTATTCCAATCACAAATTTTGCCCTGCTCTTCATTCACTTCTTTCTTGTTTGGAGACTCGCTTGTTGATGCAGGGAACAACAACTACATTTTCACCTTGTCAAAGGCGGATTCTCCACCTTACGGCATCGATTTTACTCCTTCAGGTGGTCAGCCTACTGGTAGATTCACTAATGGTCTCACTATTGCTGACATTGTAGGTAAAAGTTCTGCTTCGTTCTGTTTCACAGCATTTATCGTGTCTCAACTGAATTAAGTTCATATAGCTAACATTTGGTTATTAAATCTGATAGATTATGTAACTATTAGTTAGAATATTAGATAATCTAATAAAATCTATTTAGGTCAAGCTTTTGGAGCCAAATCGTTTCCGCCACCATATCTAGCCCCCAATGCATTTGCTAACAGCTTCGACATTGGAGTAAACTATGCCTCAGGAGCTTCCGGGATCTTGGATCAGACAGGAACTCTCTTTGTCTGTCTTCGTTCACTAATTATTTTAGACTTCCAAATATGAATTTTTACTATGATATGTGAAGATTAATTAACTGGTGAATTTGAAATGACAGATTGGGAGATTGCCACTGAAGGAACAAATCAGCAATTTTGAGAAAACTAGACAATACATGGTCAATGTTGTGGGAGAACAGAACACTAGCAATATCATAAAGACATCAATTTTCTCTCTAACAATCGGATCAAATGATGTCTTAAATTATTTCCAACCTTCATTTCCGTTTCTAGATGATCAGAAAGTCTCACCAACTCTGTTCCAAAACTTCTTGGTTTCCAATTTAACATTTCAACTTGAGGTACATAACACGTTATTCTTAATTCTGCCTAACATTAAAATTTCACTAGACTAACTAGCCATACAATGTTGTGACTTGTGCACACTAGAGACTGTACGGCTTAGGGGCTCGAAAATTTGTGGTTGTTGGACTTGGACCTCTAGGATGCATACCATTCATTCGTGCTATCAATCTCATACCAAGCGGTCAATGCTCCAAGAGAGTAAATGGTCTTATTCAAGGCTACAATCAGAAGCTGAAATACAAGCTAGATCAGATGAACATAGCCATGAGGCCTAATGCCATCTTCTTGTATGCTGACTCCTACGACATATTCAGAGATATGATCCTCAACTATCGCGTTTATGGTAAGTGTAGTGAAATCTTGATTTGTTTAATATTGTCCAGTAGAACTTTGATGAATACTGTATGTTCATACGCGATGTGGCAGGATTTGAGAACAGTGAAGGACCATGTTGTGGAGGATATATTCCGCCTTTCATCTGCTATAAAGGGAGAAACGCGAACGATACTGGTTCTGGTCTGTGCAATGACAGGAAGAATTATGTGTTCTGGGATGCATATCATCCTACTCAAGCTGCTAATCTCATTGTTGCTGACAAACTACTGAACGGTGATGAAAGTTATTGTTATCCCATGAACATTAGGGAGCTTTACAACTATGATTTAAGCGACTAATTGAGTTTAGTTGATGGTAAATAAATTAATTTGTTGCTTTAGAGAAATCAATTACTGCATAACATTTCATCCAAATTCGACGTGCTCACTTGTTTTCCAACTTGGCATTGTTCAAAATAGAACGGGTAAAACTACTGCTTAGCACTTAACATAAATTTAGGGGAGTTCAAAATTCTATGCTAGCTAGTTCTATCTAGCACACTATCATCTGTTAACCCATTTTTATTTGAAAGCGCTGCGGAATAAACCACGAACGAAAATGCAAAACCACGTTATTTTGAGATTGTTTAGAATCAATTGGAACTTAAGTTATGTTCTTTTCGTCTGAAAACTTATTTAATTTAGAGTTCAATTGTATTCAATACTGTTTAATTATATTTTATAATACAACAAATTTTGAAACATTATCACTACTCATTCTCCAGAAAGTAAAACATATCTCAAAGCCCAGATATTAATCCATTGGTGATCGGAGGGTGTGGATGCAATTGAATCAATGTAGAATTGTGTGATAAATGCAGTTCTGTACATTCGACCTATAAAAAAAGTCAACACGATATAATTAATGATATGATAAAAGTCAGCTCCAGAAACCAACAACAGTTCATGGTGATCGATGTGTGGCGCAAAATACATTGATGGCAAGGGTTTCCCGAGAAAAACTGTGGTCAATGGTGATCTATCTTTCTGGTTCGTGAGTTTCTGATTGCGTGCTACCCATAATTAATTAAGTTTATGTATTTCTGGCCCTTAAATTAAATTCTTACAGTTGGCAAACTATTATAATTATACACCTGAAACAAAATGCAACAAAATGCAGTTGATTTATTGTATGGGAAGGAGTGGTTGGAAGTTACATGTGATCTATGCACGCACACGTTAAATTAATATTTACTAATGACTTTGTATATTAATATTATTATTTTTTTAATAAGTTAATTTTCATTCATATATTAATATTATTATTTTTTTAATAAGTTAATTACTATTACAAGTTACAATTATCAATACCACCTTATAGCTCCTTGTCTTGCATACTAATATATTATTTAGTTTTATGTAAAATCAAAAAATATAATAGAAATGCAACAAAATGTATAATTTATAAAAAAATGTTTTATTAGTTTTTGAACATTGGATGATTTTCTATTTATTTAGTAAGTTATAAAATATGAGAAGGCTATAATATGTCAAATGTTTAAAGTGCGTAATTTGAAATGGAATACAATAGAATATTACCCCTTAAGTTAAATTAAAAAGAGTTATAAATAATACTTTTGATAATTTAAGTTTCACCCGAACCTTAATAATCGAGACATTTATTATAACTCTGCCCTGCCTTTATAAAGTTACGCGATATTAACACTCCATATCACATATGTGTGGCCGGGATGCTTCAGGTTGGCAATGGCACTAGTACTAATAAGTCAACTCAACTGTAGTATGGAGTATTCTTTATTTACTCCGTTCACTGCATGATTGATAGATGGAGCTAGCGGAGCATTCTGGCAACAACCACGAGCCAACAATCAAGTTATTAAGTATTGGATTCCAAGAATATATTGAACGAGTCAGACCTGAACAATATGCATGTTTTCCAATTATCTTTTCATGCGATCTTTTGTTTTAATTTAGAAAAACTTCATGATTTGCTTGCCATTTATGAGGCTCACAGTGAATGAAATTATCCTTGGCTATTCTATGAACATAAACATTTCAAAATTAAAAGCAAACATGCTAGAGATGGTATTGTAAGTTGTAACACATATGACAAACTTTGCAATTAAAGCATAAAGAAAATCGATAAACACTAGGAAAAATATTCAAAGTTGATTGGTCAAGTATTTAAATACCCCAATTTGACTCGATGAACAATGATTTGGTCTAAAATACACTTTAAATACGTAATTTCAATTCCAATTCAAACACAATTTCATCAAAATCCCATCCAAATAGCCATTTGAGTGCGATGCCAATAAACTAGGTTGTTTGTCATAAAATTTAAATTTAACTCAGTTGTAATTTATTAAAATATTCATAAAATTTAATTTGAAATCAGACCATTTAACTTTAATTTTATGTAAAACAATCAACAACAATATTTTTTATTTGCTTGCTTCTTTTGTTTCCAGTTTAGATTCTCCTTATCAGTTTAACGGTTCTGAATTTTGACCAAAATCATGCCTACCAGGAGTCCTGGATTTTCAGGTCATTCTTCACCATATACGTAATCAACAAATATAACCGGTAATTACTTAATTAATTAATCACCTTTAATTGATTGATTCTATCATATTCAAAATTAACCAAGAAGAATTTACCACTAGCATGTAACTTCTTGCCTAGACAAAATAACTCAATTACTACGCTTTTCCCCTGATTTCTCAATTCAATGCTCCTAACCGATCAATGAGGGTGGTAGAGACCATCTTGGCCGCCAATGAGGCCAACCAGGTTGTCTTCTCCTTCGAATTCTATCCACCCAAGACCAAAAACGGCGTTGACGACCTCCTGCAACGTATGGAGCGGATGGTGTCACACAACCCTACCTTCTGCGACATAACATGGTGTGCTGATGGAACCACCGACGATCGGACAATGGAGATCGCCAATCGGATGTAGAATACGTTATACATCGAGCGAGACAATGATGCATCTCATCTGCATCAACATGCCTGTCGAAAAGATTGACCGTATCCTCACATCAAGGGTAATGGCATTCAGAATGTCCTGGCATTTCGCGGAGATGTTCCACTCGGTCAGGACAGAATTGTCCCCGTGGAGGGAGATTTTGCATGTGCACTTGACCTTGTTAATCACATCCGCTCAAAATATGGCTTCTAACATCACCAGGGAAGATTTGGCAAAGTTGCGTTTTGAGTTCGCGATTCCCTCATACATCGAGCTCCGCATATCTAGAGAGAATCAGACCCATTTACAATCCCCCAAAGGGTTTTTTGTCGATTTTTTGTAGCCCAAGTCGAAGATGGGTGGAGATTCTCCATCCATCCTTCCTCGCAGAGGACCCTCCGGGAAATGACTTTGCATCCAACCCAAACTTCTGCCAATGGATTGACAACGATGGTGTGTTGGGCGGTAGTGATGAAGAGTCGGAGTGTAGAGTGGAATATAGGCAATTTCCTTTGGTGTTTCAAAATTGCTCGTTGCTTGGGAAACACTCATTTCTATTATTTATCGGCTTGAAAGGGTTTTAAGTTTCTGCACGATATGATTTCTTCCCGGGGCTTAGACTGGTGGCCCAAGTACTTTACTTCCGAGACACTCGTCCTAAAATAGGGAGATGGTTGTTCCTTTGAAGTTCTTCAAAGGCAAACAACCCAAGTCAGTGAAGCTAGAGAGAAAAAAACAACCGCCTGAGCTGGTTTAGGAATCTGGAAGATTTAGAACCTTCTCAGTGTTTTTTTCCATATGTATTGGTGAATCAACTGTTGCCCTATTTGGCTAAGTTAACCTTTGAGGAGGTTTATACAAACAAAAAGTCCTTGGGTGAGGATACACGATAGGGTATAACTATTTTAGGGTTAGTTGTTGTCCAAGATATGTCTGGACTTATCTTGCTTTTGTTTATGCAGGTTACTGGATGTCGAGGGGAAACGATGAAATCTGGGCGATGGCTTCGGGAAGGAGCAACAAGTCGGTGGTGAGGCTACCCATCACTCCGCCTGTCAACAGTGCCAGCCATTTGGAGCCCGGTGGTGTTCATACCCATGTCGGGGGTTCTGGCCAGGGTTCAGCTACTTGAGCTACTCCACATGCCCCGGGAATGGGGAAGGATAATATTTTGGGGGAAAATCCTACCCCTCGAAGAAGTCTTCAGAGCTTGGTTAGGAGAGGGAGTCGTCATGGAACTTGTGTCAGTATCCTTTCCACGTCTGCTAACCGACCTCGGCAAGTGGATTCTTCTGGTGGGTCGGATGCTCACGATAGAGCGCAGAGTAAGAGGCCCCTAGAAGACTCTGAGGAGCCGACCCGTGGCCTCATAACAGAAAGGTTACGTATGATCCGGCTGCCCCTTGGGGTTTTTCCAAGGAAGAGGAGTCCCGGGTGATGTCGATGGTCGATGATGCGTATCATATGGCTTTGGTTGATCAATCTCGGGAGGTAGCTCTCCGTCTTACTTATAATTTTTTTTAAGAACTTTGTTCGTAGACTAACTTCTCTTCTTTTCAGTTGATGATCCTGGCTCGAGGTGGAATGATCCAGGCCCAAAGGAACATGCGTCGGTATGAGGAGCTGAGGGATCTGCGGACTAAGGGCTACCACGATGGCAGGAGGTAGGAGTTGGAGACCCAGTTGGCTGAGGCCAAGCAAGGCTTGTCTGATACAGCTCGGGCTAAGGAGGCGGCAGAGGCTAGACTCCTTCAAACCCAACTGGATGCTTCTCGGGTTGCATGTATAGCTTGGCAAAAACGAATTGATGTTTTTGCCGAGGCTAGGCAGAGGATGAGAGAGGCTCTAACTGTCGAAGCAAAGTCCACCCGGCTCCTAGCTGCTGCCAACTTTCTCTAGTCCCAAGCTTTCAGCTTCACTAAGATGCAAGTGAAATCGGCAACCAGGGAAGAGGCCTGTCAGCATTGTATTGCACAGCTGAAGCGGGTAGACTCCTTGTTGCCGAGGTAGATTCAAGGTCGGCCCAGACTGACCATCTAAAAGATGGGGAAATGGGGTCCTTGTCAATGGATGTTGACAGTAGTTCCGCTTTGGTCTTGGACGAGTTCTGGCCTCGGCCCACTTGTTTCCCCGGCTTATATGAATGCCGAGGTGGTCCTTCTTCCCTAACTGGTTCTCCAACGTGATACATGCCGGTTGTCTTCTTTCCGAGAATGAGTGGGAAGTGGCCAACAATGCTTGGATGGAGCTCTCGGGTCCTATTGTAGGATACGTGCGAAGGGATAACAATATCCTCGTTCACCAAGTTGCTTCCGGCCCGACATCTGTCTAAGAGGAGGCATCTGGGGTCGGTCCATCACATATTGCCGGGGATGAAAAGATGGTAGATGAGCTACCTCCCGGATTTGGGCAGGAGACCGAGGAGCAGCAAGATGAAGGTACGGTCATGGTGGAGTGAAGGTCGGGCGCATGTGCCCGGTATATTTTGTGAATGTCGCATTTTTCTTTTTTGTTGAACAATCTTAAGTTTTATTCGGACAAGACTATCCCCCTCAGCCTATGTGAGGGATTAATTTTTGCATATTTGATTCCGATCCCCTCACCTCAAACCTTTCCTAGGTTTGTATGTATTTTTGGATGGTCAGGGTGATTGATCAGAATCTTTTTATCTATCCGTAATCGGTCTTCTTTTTTTTATTTTTGGCCGATATCTTGCGTTCCGATCTACGGATGTCAGTGGCTTGGTTGGGCTCATAACAACCAAGTTGGTTCAGAGGCCCAATTTTGTCCTTTTGTGGCCCAACTGGTCAAGCCCACATCCGAGGAAGTTGAAGAGTCACTTTTTGTTTATAAATTGATCCGGTGTTATCTTAACTAACCATTTTTTGCTGAAGTAGTTTCATCTCAGAATCGGAGCTTTTTACCCTGGAATTCCCAGGTACTCAACATTCTTCCTTTTCTTGTAATCTTTGTCTTGTTTCTCAGTTTTTGAATTATTTTCCTCTTCCTTCCTTTAGAATGAATGTTGCAACTCAGAAAGCCGCGCAAAAAGCTCGTTGGGCTCATTATCTTCGAGTTGCTTACAAGGCGAATACATATCTCCTTAGGTTTGAAGAGTGCATTGAATCAGTCAGTCTCTACGAGCCTCGAGAGGATAACTATTATCACTACGTGTTGTATGGGTGTGGATACTGGCATCCACATGTTTATTCCGGGAAGGGGACTGCTGATGATCTTGTCGATCTCGACCCTGAAGGTGGTCTAGCACTTTGCCTTGGGATCATTCAAATGAGGGCGGATGGAAGGGTGCGAAAAAGAATTCGCCGACAACAGGAAGAAGCTCAAGCTCGTCCGGGTGGAGCCGAGTCACAGGGCTCTAATTGTTTAGCTTAAGTATGTTAGTCTTTTGTACAATTTTCCCTGATGAAATGAAAATCTTTCAGCATTATCTTTATTTATTCTTTATTTGCCGACTCCTCATCGATTTTCTCCATAGGTTGTTTAGTCGGGGTTTTATCTCGACTTATCAATGTTTTGAGAATCAAAAAGGTAGAATAATCACTAAGGATTTTCTCCTAACGCCGTTGGGTCGGGGTTTATCCCGACTTATCAATATTTGAGAACAATTGATTAAAAAGGTTGAATAATCACTAAGGATGTTATCCTAACGTCGTTAGGTCGGGGGTTTATCTCGACTTATCAATGTTTGAGAAAAATTCATCAAAAAGGTAGAATAATCACTCATGATTTTCTCCTAACGTCGTTGGGTCGGGGGTTTATCCTGACTTATCAATGTTTGAGAACAATTGATTTAAAAGGTAGAATAATCACTTAGGATTTTCTCCTGACGTCGTTGGGTCGGGGGTTTATCCCATCTTATCAATGTTTGAGACAATTGATTAAAAAGGTAGAATAATCACTAAGGATTTTCTCCTAACGTCGTTGGGTCGGGGGTTTATCCCGACTTATCAATGTTTGAGAACAATTGATTTAAAAGGTAGAATAATCCGTATTCTTCCGATGGGGTCGTTGAATATGTTAAAATTAATGGAACTAAATAAATCATAAGACTTTGATTATTTAGTCGATGAATGTGAATGTTGTGAATTATTTATTTAGAGTTAAATTAATTTCCGCTTTACTTATGTTATGTTTTAATATAGTTGTTGTGAAATGGCATGATGTTATACGATGAATATTCTATTGTACCTATACGTTAATGTTGAAACCGTATTTTTGTTTAGTATATGTTGATTGAGTGAGTCTTGGACTTGCATCTATACGTGTGTGGTTTGTGAAAGCTTTGAGCATTTTTAGTTTGACTTAAACACTCATATTAAATAGAAAGAAAGTAATCTTGGACGAAGTAAAATATTTGATAAATGTAGCATGCATTAAAACATGAGAATGTGAAAGACATTATAAAATCCGCTAATGAGTATGTGCAAGGACTTCTGGTAATGGTCAACCTCATATGTGAAGTTGACAAAGTCAGTGGGAGCATATGCTTATAAAATAGTCAAAACGAGTTTTATATATTCCTAGGAATTTGATTTCCTCTTTGCAAGTTTTCATGTTGTAAGTAATAACCATGTTATTATTTAAAGGAGTTAGTTTCATGGAGAAAATTGTTTGACAATACTAATGATTTTTCTCTAATTGTTGATATTAAATTCATAGTGAATTTGATGTCTCGTAAAGTGACACTTACAATGTTGCTTAACTCGAATATTTTACCGATGCCACTATAAGGATAAAAGTGTGCTCATAGTGAGCACATCTTTTCCATCAAGTCAAGGGGCGAGATGAAGCAAAACATTAGTAGACTAAGAATGGTTCTAAGTATACTCTTATTTTATTATGTGGATTGATAAGCATATAAGTACGTCCATAAGATTATTAGATTTACTGTGATTATAGTAACACGATAAATTCGTGGTGCAAAGTTTTAAAATCCTCGAAATAAAGCAAGGCTTATATTTTTAGGAAATGACTAATTGTGTAATGGATATATGATATCCACCTCAAGAAAGTTAGATCAATATAAGATATTGATACTAGATTGAAAATGTTAGACATTTATTCAATTGTGTGTAGGAGCATTATTTCCAAACTTATGTTGAGACGTTAATGGACTTACTTATTATTAGTTAGGCTAATAGTGTAAAAGTAGACGTCTTCAAGACTGTGGATTAGAAGCTCCCGACATTAGAAATAACTTCTTGAAAACACAATTAGAAGACCTGATATAACAAATCAAATTTTCAACTTCTATGGTTTATTTATTTGGTCAAATTCGTGTGACAAAGAACTACATAGTTAAGTAAATTAGATTACTTAACACCATGTGTTTTAAAACATATGGACTGTCATCTCATCACTGGAAAGATGATCAACGTATATCCTTTTTAGAAATCATATGAACCATAAAATAATTTGAGAAGGTATTACCCTCATAGACTTGGTCAATAAGAGTAATACTCGAGTTTGGTTCGTGGATTGTTATAAGAAGCATAGGTTCTATTATTTAGATGGATAAACCTGAACCTGTTTGGACTAGGGTAGTACCATGATGGGTTCCATTAAAATGGGATAACTATGATTGTTAAGTATGGCTATGTATTAAGAATGGAGAGTTGAATAATCTATAAGCTAGTGGGAGCATATCACTTGATCATATGTCCGAACTAGTGGGAGCATTTTGAGGATACCTCTTTTGAATGAGACACCCTCGCAGAAGGAATAAATGCAATTTTAAATTGCACAATCTCTCGCTTAAGGAGAGCATTTGATTTCAACCCTTGAATAATTTCACTGACTGTTTGAGACAATAATGAGGACCTCATAACATTGAGAATGTATACCTTAACGCAAAATACATGAGCTCCATAGGTTGTGCAAAATAATCATGACAATTTGAATTGTATGGATTCCTCTTGAAGGAACATGATTTCGAAGACATTCTCAGAAGAGTGAAGTTGCAACTTATCCTGAGAGGATATTTGATATGAACTTGGAAAGGTGGTCCAAGGCCATAAAATCTTTAAGATGAATTAAAAATGCTATTCAAAGTTTAGAGCTTGAATACATTAATGCATTTGATGCATATATATGTAAGTTTTCAAGGAAAACTTAGAAATAATTTTACTAATACAAATAATGGCTAGTTGCTATGGTTATGTATGGAACATAAACTATACAATTATTTACCCGTATTGTAGATAAAGTCCATTAAGATTTTACTTAAACTATTTGCTTACGATAATCGCATGATCCATTGGATGATGGTCTGATAAGTTTCTATGTGTAGAAACTTTGCAACAAATGTGTTTGACTCATTTTGTGGACTTTAATGATTTACAATAAAGTAATTAATATGCATGCAAATATAGCAAGTACATTCTGGACTCATGTAAGCCTTTAGGAGTTGAAATTATTACTTGAAGGAATAAGTTAAATAGTTTGACTTGTAAGAAAGTAAAAAAATCCATACATCTTTAGAAGAATGATGAATGGTGCCTAATTGAAATGGTTGTATATATATCTTTGAGACATATAAGTCATTAGGGATAATTTTGCATTAAACATTAAAATAAAAGTATTGGTTAATGAAGACTTTTATTGTGCAAGACTTGATTATAAGCTGTATAATATCTCGATATTATTGTTTCACTGTATGAACTTGATATGATATTATAAATCGCATGTTCACTAGTATATGAATATGTTGTGTTGCTTATTAATATTCTGTAGAGAAAACTGAGTTATTTCGATGTTGATGTCATTGTTGGATTGTCCCATTGAAGTATACAGCAACTGCATATGAAAATGTCGTACATAACGACTACATATTTATTATGTGAATCATATATTATAACTCATGCAAAACAACACTACACATGAAACATGAACAGTGGGAGCTAGCATAAACTTAATTTATGCATGGCAAGACTTTTATATAGATATGGTGATTGGAATCATCATTACTATAAAATTCATTCATCTTAATAACAATATTAGATTTGATCGTATCTGGTAATTAGATTATATTTAATAATTAGATTATTAAATATTCAACAACTTTAGTCTAGTACAAAGTTGATATGAGTTCTTAGAAGAACATGGGTAGTTCTAAGTGTTAGTAATCGAATTTAGAGGTTGCGATTGCATATGCTAAGGAACCGAGATCTTACGATATTAGCAAGAACGTATTGAGACACTATCAATGGATTAGATACCATTGCTAGATAATGACATAGAAATAAAGTGATTTCTACTTGAGTAAACGTTGGCTGATTCTTTCACCAAGTCTTGTCTTTAGAAAGATAATTTTGCCATTTAAAGAATCTACCTGTTGGATGCACGTGAGTGATTGACTCTAGGCCAAGTGGGAGATTGAAAGTATATATGTCCTAGAGACAATCGATTGAAGACAAATATACATATTCGATTCAACATTTGTTTATCATTATTGTTCATCTATAAATAGGCATTACAATATGTAAAGATTATTATTTATTGGTCCGTAATTATTTACATATGTCCATGAGATTTATGTTATCACTAAGAATGTGAGATCTTGAGTAACATACATAACTCTAAAATGGCCCCAATCAATGATCATCGAGAATGGGATATCGATTATGCATTGGAGATTGGCATTTGGTCTGCATTATATCCTTTGAGGGTGTAGTAGTTCTCACGTGAATTACTTGATAATCCGTGATGGACACAAGTACACTTTAGAGAGTATTGGTATACCCAGCCGAGAAACCGTTTGATGTAATCTATTTACGTGTCTACGGAAGTAACGGTTTGTAGGGTGGTGTAATAGTCCATTAACTTGAGGTTGATATTTATTACATGTGTGGACTCATGTGCTTTGACCATGACAAATGCTTGCACTCCTCGTAAGCATAGATACGACATGTGTTGGACACATCATGAAACACATGTTAGTAGTAGTTAAACCAAGATATGATTCCTCGAAATAGACTTGGAGAGAACACTTAACTTCTCATAACTAATTTGGTCAAAGTTGTTGGTCAACGCAAGATATATTTGGAATGGCATTCAAATATTATTGGATCAATTAGTAGAATGAGATAAAGTGATAAAGTTATTGGAACAGACACGAATTCATGTTCTAGACTTAATCGAGTGTTCACGGATGAAGGGACCGTATCACCATGAGCTCCACATTACATGTATTACAGGTGGTTTGCAATCCTTTCAAACGTTCCGTATGTATCAAGAGTGTTGGGTAAATTGTCTAGAACTTTACCTAAACCTTAATTAGATTAGTGCTTACTTATATGAGGCCTTATGGGGCACAAAACAAGGTGATTATTCTACCATACGAGTATTAGAGTGAATTAAATATTAATTGGATTAATGAATATTTAATTTATCATTATTGAGAATTGATCTATTTGATAGAAATAATTAATAAGTCAAATTAGATTATCGGACTTAGTTAATCGTTATACTTTTAGAAAGTAAATGAATTAAATTTGATTTAATTTATATTAGAAGAAAGATTAATTAGATTAAATTAGATTCAATTAATTAAATCAAGAATGTTTATTTGGATCAAATTAGAATGAGGTCCAAATATTAAAGCCCAAAAGAAAAAAAAAAGTCGGGCTTGATGGGTTTAAACCCATGACCTAATGGACAAAATACTAGAGCCCAACCAACTAGGCTAGGAGACCTAATGTTATTGAACTCTTGGCCGATTTTTCTTGTATATATATGATCTGCGAGATCATATAGAAAATATATGTTTCCCTTCTTTCTGGCTTTTGATTGGCTATTGCAACATCTTCCGTCATGGCTCAATTCTGCATAACCCTACTCACTAAATAGTTTAGTATAATTTCGAACGGGAACTCCTAGCGTTCTTCGGTAGAATCAATTATCCGTGGATACCGAGGTTCAGAAAGCTAATCATGTTGTTTCATTGGGTTCCACATATCATACATGATTCGAAGTGCTTGACGAACTGATTCAAAGAAGATCTTTAAAGCTTTAAAGTTGTTGTCTAAAAAGTTAGTGCGACAAGTAAGTATTGATTTATTTGTTTACGTAATTACGTTACATAGTCATCGAATCAAAGACCAATATGCAATAAAGAGTTTCGAATTCCGCCGTGCTAACCTAGGATTTATCTTTACATATTTACTAACATTATAACTTTCACCTTTGTCGATCTTTGAACTTTAATAGAACTGTTAAACATTCTACATTAATTGTGAATATTCTTAACATATTTTTATAAGAATTAAATAACTTTCTTCGTTTACGTAAAAAACATTTTAAGAGGTATATAGATAAGTTCATTTTCACATGTAAAATAAAAAATATATAATTGCTTATCAACATCTAGTATCCTTAGATATGAAAACATTATTCTAAATGGAAAAGTTGACTGCAGGGTCCTATGTTTGGGTGCGGTACATGGTGTTTGTTGGTCTTGATCGATGATGCCTACTTTGGTCTTGTGCACTTTACTCTTAATGACAGCATTTGGTATGCTTATGACATTGAATAAAGCATGAAGTTAGCATCGAACCGATACGAAAATGAAGAATCTGCATATCATTTCTGAGGTCCTCAGCAACTGTACGTAGTTCAGTAGTTGTGTATTGTGTATTTGTGTGTAAGAACTTTCTGGTGGAGATAAATTATTTACCTTCAAAAGAACACATTTCCAGATAGGTTAGCTCAATCGAGTCCTTCTTACTACCTAACAGCAAACTCGGACACTTCGCTAATGGTATTGTGATCATAAGGTTATGCTAACAATGTGATTTATACAATTGAGGTGGACTTACATACCATGGTTCTGATTCACCATGGTAAACCTATGAATTGCTTTAATAAGAGCACCGTACTTCATCGATCGCAATGGTCCCATATGCCTGCAACCAAAATTACAGTAAGTACCATATTATGGTGTATTTTCCATCTATATTATGACCCAACTAATGGCAGAACACTTTCGACTCTATACTGATCTCTTGTGATTCTGTAATATAGTCTCTTAGTTGTAATTAGTATAGTAAGATATCAACCTAAATAGTATAATCATTTATTATGTATACTAGTAGTAGTAACCTTGTAATATATTTCATTCAAGTGATTGTGAATGCAAGAAACACATTCTTAATGTCTTCCGCTATCTTTTCTGATATGGTACCCAGAGCTATAGATTCCGGCCAGTTGCATTCTTATTCGATTGGTTTCTCCAATTTCTCAAATTTGTTGTGTAAAGCTTTGTAATTCATTTCCTTTTTAGTCATCCACTACTCTCATACCTGCACGACACTTGTTCGAAACATGACTGGAACAGATCAAAGTGATTTCTCTTTTGCAGATACGACTCCAAACAATGTAGACCTTACAGATTTGATTCTTGATGATCCTAACAGTCAACATCACATTTACCATGGTGATAATGGAACCTCTGGATCAGTTTACACCCTTACTCACTGGTATTAACTTCGCATCATGGCAAATAAAGTTTCCTCTGCAAATCTCCCTCATGTACAAAATTGGTTTTCGTGATGGATCCATTGTGGTGCCTGAAGCACTATAATGTATAGCCCCTCTGCTAAGGAAGCTTGGGATAGATTGAAAATGAGATGCTCAGAACCTTGGACAAAAATGTTTATGCTTTTATACATTTCATTTCGAATAAACATTTAAGAGATTACAATCACTTGCGAACTCTCTTTCTTTGTTTTACAGGAGAAGCTCTACATCGTTTATCACCTACTACTTCTGGTTTTACCTTTCCAGGCCCCTTCACTCCGTCATTGGTCTTCATCATCAACGAGTGCAAAGCAACACCTCTATCAGAATCAATCCGTTTCTTCGAAACCTTTGATCCTGGAGGAACAATGTTGTTCTCAACATCGGGTAACTTCTGTGGCACTGGATAGGGCAGAGGAACTGGGTGCATTTTGGGCCGAGGGCGAGGGCGAACACTCCTTGGCTTCACGGGAGGGTTACATGGTATAAACGCTGACGTAGCTTCTTGACAGGAACCACTGTCAAACTGCTTGTACTCTTTCATGACCAAGTTCCTGAGAGAGAGTCCTGATTTGTATTCACGTGTTCTTTTTGAGTAAAACACCAGTGCATTGTTTGCTAGCAAAAGCAGGTCTCTGAAGAGCTCTTTTGGTGACTTAATACACTGACTGGCAATTCTTGATTTTATGGTTCCCATATCCAGGTGCTGCCGGATAATCTTTCTGTATCTTGCACGCTTCTGTTACAGACAAGTGAAACAGCCTTTTCAGTTCAGATACAAGGAGTGAAAAATGAGAATGTTTAGGACACAAAGTAAGAGTAAATTGCAGACATTCTAAACAGAAAGACCCAAGTATTGTTAATAATATATAATCTGAGTGAAATATTGACATTCTAAGCAAAAAAATGCCAAGTGGCTTATTTTTCATATGCTGGTTTTTTTTTTTAAACATGTTGCATACGACTCATGTTAGTATAATTTCTCAAACATTGCAGAAAAGAGCATACATCAGGAGTGTTCGCGCATTTTCGATAAATTGTATAGTTTATACCTGACTGTCCATTCGATGTTTGAAGACCCCAGCTAGTTCAGTCTCTAAGACTGATTCAAATATCTCCATCACACTCGTTCTTTTATTAACGCATGAATTTCCATCAGGCTTATTTGAACTGGAGTCTCTAATTCCTGGAGCAGAATCATTTGTCAATCTATCCTTCAAAGTAGAAGCAACATTAGACGAACCCAAGTTGTCACTTTCACCAACACTCCCCTCTGCAACAGCCAGAATACAATTCTTCCTCTTTCTCTGACCTCTTTTTTTCCTGATAGTAACAGCTAACTCATAACCAGCCTCCGGAAGCTCCTCCATGCTCAGGTCTTTATCCCATTCAGAAGAAACCACAGTCTCAAGCTTTAGTTTTGTCCCATCTGCTACAAAATTAGGTTCATACAAACTTCTTTTCGCCCTGGAGTCTTCTGTGAAGCTTCCAGCAGACTGCTCATTCTTTGATGCATCTTTGCCAAAAGACTCGGTGCTATTTGAATGTAAAGGAGGCAATGGAGATTGACTCTGACTTCTGACATCTGCCTGGTTCAAGCGTTGGCTCTCTGCCTCCAAAACTTTAATTTTTGACTTAAGAGACCTGAAAAAGGTAACCATGTAAATACAAGTCAAAGAGAAAAAATTTCCAGTCGAGACAAGTACTGTGGAGGCACTGAACAAAGGCTTTATATGATTGATCATAAATAGCAGGAAAATATATTAACTCTGCTCAAATGTTGCATTCAACATAGGTAAGATCCTCCCTTGTTTTTATTCCATAAATCCTATTGTGTTTTGAAAAACTCGGCATGCTGGTAGTCCTTTTCTTTCCAAATCGACGAAGTTTATGATTTATATTGGAGGAGTTCAGGATTTCCCAGCAACAAAAGTTACACATAATTTCGTGCTATATGCATATACCATTAGGGCGTTTGACTCAATTATCCTATGAATAACAACTAGCTAGTGATCCACAATTCCACATGCTTCTTGATAATCAATTTGGAGGCAATTCAAGCATCCAAGATTTGAAAAGGGTAAACAGGAAACAAAAATGCATGTTAATTAGTTCCAACCCTATCGAGTCTTCAGATTTTGCCAGTTCTCGCTTCAGCTCTGCAATTCTCCGCTTCCTCAGTTCATCAAACCAAGCCCTGAGGCACAGCAGCAGATAATTATAACATTAGTTTCCATCACGTTGTCTACAGATATCTAATCATCTTGAACAAAAAAATTTGAGAATACTTTACCCAATTTAATTGGTACAAGTTTCAAAAGCTTCCAACAATTACCCGCTGTTTGGTTTGTATGTATGGCCTTATTTTTCTCAATTAACCAGTAAACATGAGCTTATGCCTACAAAAAGAATCTACCTTTTCGGTTGTTTACCTAATACGTGAGTTTTTATTACTAGTACTCAGAATCAAGACAGAAAGTTATGATAAGCTCAGTCGACAAGCTAATAACGGTATTTCTGAGCTTCAACAAAATACTTCAATGTTGAGCATGATGTAGATTTAAGCTTGTGGTAACTTGAAAAGAGACATGTTTAGCAAATGGTTCTGAGGCATAAAAAACAGAGTTTAGATAATGTGAGGAACATTCAACTCACTTTGAACCAGAATAACGCTTTTGCAAGTCTTCATACTTGATTTTACAAGCCTGCAAATTAAAGGCAGGTTCTATCATCTCCCAACACAAGTGCATGAAAACTATGGAAATAAATGCACTTAAGGCTTTGTTGGCTGTTGTATTTGCAGATATATATACGTGGAATGGGTACAATGAAATCAAATCATAAAAAGTGAACCAAATGATACTCCAACATAAACTGTGATTCTTCAAACGATATAAAAGTAAGCGGAAACTGCAAAAAACTGAATCGCGGACTCTAAGAAAATAAAATGAGATAACTATAGATGGACCCACTGATTTGGTGGCATTTACATCAAATTCTTGCAGTTTAAAAGAGATTTGATTGCTAGCTGTTCCATGAAGATAAAGAGGAGTGTCTGCGCTCTGCATAACATGCACCACCATTTCATGCATACAAAATTGAATTTCAGTCTTTGAGAATCAATGTGTACTATTCATTCCTGAAGGTCTAATTAGAGTTTCATCGTTCCTCGAGGAAACAATGAAATGCCACAGCTTTAATGGGCAACACCCATTGATTTCTCATCTTGTCTGATTTAGTTCGATTTAGTTTGCAAACGATTTATTTTCCCCCTCATTCAGTTTCATTTAGTCAACGATCTATGTTAATAATTTGTTTTGTTTGCAGCTTGTGGTTCGCTTGCTTTAGTTTGTGTGAAATAACTTAGTATGATCCATTTTCCGGTTTGTGATTAGTTTGATTCCAACTACACACTGGGATAAAATTTGATTTAGCTTATGGCTTAATCTGAACAAAAATGGACATTTTTTACATTCTGTTCTGCGCGATGTACTGATGAAGGCAAATCAAAACTGAAGGTTTAAGGTTATAGGATGTTGAAAAACCTCATGTTCATCAAAGGGACTTCAGATTTAGCTTTATATAATTAGTAACTACTATCGAATAAGACCATAACAGAAACTCAGCTGTTTGGATCAGAAGATTGCTGAGGGGCTCCTATATATGGCATAATCAAAAACAAGAG
Source organism: Plantago elongata (assembly GCA_036897095.1). Lineage (NCBI taxonomy): Eukaryota > Viridiplantae > Streptophyta > Magnoliopsida > Lamiales > Plantaginaceae > Plantago > Plantago elongata. The sequence goes on along the minus strand of JAYMSP010000734.1, from coordinate 4,539 downwards.
CTGTTTAATCTAGTTTACGACACTCAGAGCGGTGAGTGCAATAATTTAAATCCCTCATTATAGGACAGAATGCAGAGAAGTATGCATGGCAAGGATATATACCAGTTGACAGACTAAACTTAGTGTACATGTGCTAGGGGTGAGTGCTATGCACACATTATACACATATAAAGTGAGAACGATGTGGGTCCCATTTTGCCCGACTAAACTTAGTGTACATGTCTAGTGTGTGTATTGCTCTCACTTTTGCCTTTTTACGACTCACAGAACAATGTACAAAGACAATAAACGCAAATGTTCAACACTTGATCATTCGTTATAGTCAACTAAAAAACTGGCAGGCATATATGCCATTTTGTTATCCTCCTATCCTACAGTATAGGTCAAATTAGTACACCCCAAAATAATAAACTAATGTGTCCGTAAATTTTTTCAAGTACATAGGAGTAGTATTTTGAATAGTAGGCAAGTTTGTTATGTTATTGTCAAGTCAATTATACCCTTTGATTGGAAGCAACAACATGCAAATCCAAGGTTGGTTTGAATAAAGACATAAAGTTAAAAACTTTGAAACAAACAAAAGAGCAGTACAAAAGGGCAAATAAACAAGAGAAATGACGAAATTGCACCTCCGGAGTAAAAGCGAATGGATAAAGAGTACGAGCTCGGAGCGCGGAAGCGACGACGTTCCAATGGGCGGTTCCATGCCTTAAAACAGCGCCGCCTAACAATAGCTCCTCCCACGTCCCCCACGCGCCGCCGTGATCCGCCCCCATGGAAACCGAAAATGCGGTTGGTTTTTTTTTTGTTTGGCGGGGAAATTGAGGATATTTTGTTGAATTGAGAGGAAATGGTGGAGAAGAAGAAGAAGAAGAAGATTCAAAGGATCGGATTTGTTTCAGCGGGAGAAAAATTAGGGAACATACAAGACTCAATAAATCCGAATAGCCCTTGTTTCTTTGTTGTTTATTCTTAAAAACAACAACAATAATAATAATAACAACTACTACAACTACAACAACGGTGCTGCTAATTATAGGCACTCATGCAACAAAATCCATTGGAGAATTCAATGTACAAAAACACAACACAATTGTTCATCAATTCATCTACTTTAAAATAATATTTAAATATCTATATATATTAAAACCTTTTAGCATATTTAAAATTTTATTAAATTAAATTCTGAAAATAAAATTACTATATCATTTTTTTAATATATAAAATTAGATCAAATTATGTCATATTGGTTAACGTGGAAGAAATAGTGTAAATTGGATTGTGTACGATGAAATTAGACCAGAAATAATGTTAGGCTAAACAATGGTGGGTTGGTCCTACATTCAAGGGAATATGCTCTTCTAAACAATTATAAATAGGAGTTATCTCATTCATTTATTTACACACAAAAAGGAGCAAGAAGCAAGAGCAATGAGCACAAACAAGAAGAGCAAGAGCATACATCCTCCTCCCAGAGTCGTCATCCTCCTCCCAAGATCCGCCGTCTTCCTCCAAGCACCGCCAGCCTCTTCCGAAGATCTGCCTTGAAGTTCGACCAAGCCTTCAAGTAGTTCATCCGAAAATTCAAGATTAGTCGTCGTTTGATCCAAGAAGAAGTCTTCGTATAGTTGGAGAAACGTTATTGGAAGATCTAACATAACCAAAGCAAGATCAAAGCTAAAAGCTCAGCCAAAGTCCGATCAGCCTTCTTGAAGCTCTTCGACAAGTTCAAAGCCAAAGACCACCATCGATTCAAGATCAAGCTCAAAATCCCTTGAATAAACGTTTCCGGCCAACCAGACTTCCTCTAAAGAAGATCAAAGGCCAACTCTTGCGACGATCTAGAAGCGTTCTTTGTGGAGCTCATCAAGATCCCAAGAAGTTCGTTATCGCTCGCCCTAAACACTCCCAAGTCTGTGATTTGATCCGAGATCAAGCCAAGAAGCCCTCGCATCGACGTTTGCCTAATTTTGAAGTCATAAACCTTAAATCGAAGGATTTGAAGATCCAAGTTCCGTGCTTTTAAAGACTAGAATCAGAGGATTAGACTAGAGAATTATACCCGCTTTAAATCAAAATCAATAAATTATCATTTGAGCAACTTTACTTGCTACAGATTTTTGGCACGCCCAGTGGGACATCTCTACATCTCATCTCTTCTCTTCAAGAGCAAGCAAACCGCGATCTCTTCAGCAAAGATCGACTAGCAGTGGGGGCAAGAAACTTTCCTCAAATCAACTTGTATCGAAGGCAAAACTCAAAGTGATACTAATGGATGGAAAAACTTCAATGGAAGATCAAATTGCAAATTTGACGAGGAGCATGTTGCGTCTCATGGAAACATGTAAGGAACGAGATGCCAAGCTAGACATACTTTCAAATGAAAGTGACGTTGTGGAAACAAGCCATGAAGACAAGAAGAGACGTCAAGAATACGACGAGTGTTCAAAGATGCTCATTCTACCACAAACAAGCTTCAAATTTACAACTAATGAGTTTCTAAATAATACCGATGTCAAGCTCCCTGCCACCGATGTGAAGGAGTTGATCTTCCAAGCAATCAAGGAGAAGCTAGACGGAAAATCAATGGCATCTTCTAGCTATGTGAAGCCATATACGCCGAGGATTGATGCGCTAAAGATGCCAAAGGACTACCAACCTCCAAACTTCCAACAATTTGATGGTAGTGGCAATCCAAGACAACACATAGCTCACTTCGTCGAGACTTGCAACAGTGTTGGAACTCATGGCGACCAACTTGTCAAGCAGTTCGTCCGATCACTTAAAGATAATGCCTTCGACTGATATAGTGATTTGAGGGAAAATTCCATTGATAATTGGGATCATATGCAAATGTAATTCCTCGATCGCCTCTACAACACTCAAAGGACGGTCAGCATGGTCGAACTCACAAGTACACATCAAAATGAAGGAGAGCATGTTCTTGACTATATAAATCGTTGGAGGGGCTTGAGCCTCAGATGCAAAGACCAAATATCCAAAACCACTTCCATTGAAATGTACACTCAAGGAATGAACCGGAGCCTCTCTTACATTCTCCAAGGAATCAAGCCAAAAACATTTGAAGAGCTTGCAACCCGTGCATACACCATCGAAATGAGCATGCGTACTAACAGAGTGCACGGAGCTAGCTATGAAACAAAAGGTGAAAGCAACACCAATGACAAAAGCGAAAGAAATGATGAAGTGGAAAGTGATGAATGTGAAGCACCATCTTATTCTACCTCAACAAGTCTTCTCCCGGATATAAGCTTAAACTATCTAAGACCCCTAAATTAAATCTTTTCAAGTGCGCTCCTCGATACGAGCATAAACTGTTAGCAGCTAGCAAGAGCATAAACTGTTCCAAATTCGAATCAAGTACGCTCCTCGATACGAGCATAAATTGTTAACAGCTCCTTCGCACAAGCATAAACTGTTCCAGATCCAAATCAAGTACGCTCCTCAATACAAGCATAAACTGTTAGCAGCTCCTTAGGACGAGCATAAACTGTTCCAAATTCAAATCAAGTATGCTCCTCGATAAGAGTATAAACTGTAGCAACTCCTTAGCACGAGCATAAACTGCCATAAATTCAAATTCAAAGTTCAAATCAAGTACGATCCTGGCCCAATGAGTATAAATAGTGTACGGAACTCCCTTTCCAAGTGTTTGAACTAAGTTTTGACTTGATCCTTTATAATGGGGGTACGTAGGTAACTTAGAAATTTCTAAGTTCAGTCAAAATATGTGAAAGCGGCTGGTTTGTCCATGAAACGGATGAATAGATTAAAGTGGCTACTTGTGAAACTTTCATTGACTCATTGTAGTTGAGCGAATCTCCAGGTTGAACAGTATGTCCAAGTTGCATTTGAAGATCCAGGTTGATCAGTAGACCAGAGCCACTCTTCAAATTCCAAGTTCATCAAGTCGTGTATCGCCACTTAATTACATATTTTAAACGCATCTCAAAAGACGCTATTCATGTACAAGTCGCGAGGGGGCATGTGTAGACGAACGAAATTCCTCTACTCTAAAATACTTCCTCCGTTCCGGTTTGGATGTCCCGCGGATCAGGCACAAATTTTAAGAAAAAAGTGATAAAGTAGTAAAGAAGGTAATAAATTATGAATGTGACTGGATAAAGTAGAAAAATTAGTAAATAAAGTATGAGATATAATGTATAAAGCAGGAGAGAGATTTTCTATTTAAGGAAGCGGGACTTCCAAACCCAGACAACCCAAAATGGAAAGTGAGACTTCCAAATCGGGACGGAGGAAGTAATATATATATATATATATATATATATATATATACTAGAAGGAAAAATATAATTTTCTAGCATATTTGGAATTTTACTAAATTAAATTTTAAAAATAAAATTGCTATGTCATTTTTCTAATATATTAAAGAGAAATTTACATATTCCTCCCCTAATAAACACCTCTTTCTCATTCAGGTCCATTATATTTTAACAATTCCATATTGGTCCATTTTCTATTTTTTAAAGTTTACCATACAAACATGGCCTTATTTTA
>JAYMSP010000733.1:0-42711 GCA_036897095.1 Plantago elongata | reverse complement strand
AAAAAGAGGCAGACGTGGGCGGGTGGGGGGGGGGGGGGGTCAATGTGTATTCCTTGGTTACGCTTTGAATAGTAAAGCATACATATTCATGCTTATTGAACCAAACTATGTGGTTGGTGTTAACACGATTATCGAATCTCGGGATGTCATTTTTTATGAAACAAGATTCTCTTTAGTTCCTAGAATTTCAGAAACAAAACTTCTAAAGCAGATTCAAAGGAAACTGAAAAGGCAATTGAAGAGCCTAGAAGAAGCATGAGAGTTAGAGTCAAGAAAGACTTTGGACCTGATTTTCAAATGTATCTCGTAGCAGGTACAAGGGAAAATGAAGTCAATGAAAACTTTGTTGCCTAGCAAGGTGAGTCGGATCCAAGAACGTATCAAGAGGCTGTGAAGTCTCAAGATGCGTGTTTTTGGGAAGAGGCAATAAATGATGAAAAGGACTCCATCATGGGAAATAAAACTTGGAAATTGGTTTACTTACCTCCTGTTTCAAAATCAATAGGATCTAAGTGGATTTTCAAGATGAATATGAGAGTTGATGGAACCGTTGAAAAGTTTAAGGCAAGGTTAGTCGCAAAGGGCTTTATCCAAAAGGAAGGCATCGACTACTTTGACACTTACGCACCATTAACTCGAATTGCAACTATAAGGCTTCTCATTGCATTGGCCTCCATTTATAAATTCGAAATTCACCAAATGGATGTCAAGACTGCATTCTTAAATGGTGAATTGGATGAAGAAATTTATATGGAGTAGCCTGAAGGTTTTATCAAGAAGGGGCAAGAAAAGAAGGTGTGCAAATTGATTAAGTCTCTCTACGGACTTGAGCAAGCACCCAAACAATGAAATGAATAATTTAACACTGTTTTGTTATCAAATGGGTTCAAGATACATCAATCTAATAAGTGTGTCTACAGCAAGTTCTCAAACAATAAATGTGTTATAATTTGTTTGTATGTAGATGACATGCTCATCTTTGGTACTAATCTTGAACAAGTTAGTAACACTAAGACTTTCCTATCTGTAAATTTTGATATGAAAGATCTGGGTATTGCTGATGTTATTTTAGGTATTAAAATAATAGAGAATCTTGAAGGAATTGTATTGAGTCAATCTCACTACGTTGAGAAAGTATTGTAGAAATTCAATTACTTTGAATGCACACCTGTTAGTACACCGTTTGACTCAAGTACTAAGTTGGTGCCGAATGATGGAAGAGCATATTCTCAACTTGAATATGCTAGTGCAATCGAAAGTCTAATGTATTGCACGACATGTACCCGACCAGATATCACATTTGCAGTTGGTAAGTTGTGTCAGTATACTCATAATCCTAGCATAGAACATTGGAGAGCATTGTTTAGGGGTCTTTCAGTACTTGAAAAAGACCATTGATTATGGCTTGTATATAATGGCTATCCAATTTTCTTGGAAGGATTTACTAATGCTAGTTGGATAACCTAGAATGATGGAAGTTCCACAAGTGGGTGGATCTTTACTCTTGGTGGTGGAGCAATATCATGGGGATCCAAGAAGCAATCATGTATAACTGATTCGACTATGTCATCTGAATTTATAGCATTAGCTTCTACCATTAAAGAGGCAGAATGGCAAAGGAATTTGCTTTGGAAATTCAAGTATGGCCTAAACCAATGCCACCGCTTTCTTTACACTGTGATAGTCCGGCCACATTGTCTAGAGCTAATAGTCACGTCTATAACGAAAAATTTAGACATTGGTTTAAGTCATAGTGTTGTAAGGAAAATGATTAGTGATGGAATAATCACAATCAACTATGTGAGATCTGCAGTTAATTTAGCTGATCCTTTAACCAAATGTCTTGCAAGGGAAATTGTTTATAAGACCTCAAGAGGGATGGGACTAAAGTCCATTAAACAATAGTCATACATGAAGGAACCTCAACTCAATACATAAAATATCAAGCTTGGGTTCAATGAGTCAAGTACTTCATCATATGGCTGAAAAGCACTTAAATAATTTTTTATATCCATCCCAAGGGAAAGTGTTTGGTACTTGTAACGTTCATGTGAGGTTGAATTTAAGACTCTTAATAGACTTGTAAACACCATATGTTCAAATGCTTTGGTTACAAGGACATTCTTGATGAGTCTACCTAAATGAGTGAAAGAAGTGAGCCGCTTCATCAGAGTTTGGACTTTAACTCTAAAATTCATTCATCATTCTAGGATATAGACACATGATTTTTAAGGTGTCGGCTTCTTAGAACGAAGAATAAGTGAAAGAATATGTGTAAGATTTATGCGGTTAGTCATTATAGAATCGCTAGTTCAAAGACTTGTCTACTACGAGTATTCTGATTAACCTTGATGAGTTTTCACTAAGTGAATGTTCAAGTCGACAGACACCTTCTTTTATGCATATGTCTTTTGAAAGAAATTTATTTTTGGAAATGGTGGAGAATTGTTGGAGATTTCCAAAAAATTAATGGGGAAGAGAAAAGCAATCAATGACCCACGTTGAAAAGGAAAGTTGAGCTTTGGAAAGTGTGAAGTAATAAATGAACTAATACACTTTGTCCCAAATGGAAAAGTAAGTGTGGAAAGTTTAGTTTATTTTTTAAAGTGCATTAATGATTTGTAAATCATTAAGAATGTGTACTTGGCAAGGCCACATGCGCGCCCGAGCCCGAGCCTGAGCCCGTGCCACGGGTGCGTGGCGCATGTTGCGCATTTGTTAGGCGCACTTAGCACTTTGCACGCTTGCATCGCTCATCGATTCGACCATTAATTTTGTTTAAAATTCGTTTGGTCATGATTTCATCTGGAGACTATTCTTGTTGTTTGGATTAACCCGAGAAAAGCCAACGGACTTTTCAAATTTGAAATTAACAATCATTTAATTATGACCATTAATTTAAAATGGTGTGATTCAATGGATATGATTTAATCCTGATCCATTGCATCTGTTCTTATCCAAATTTCTGAAGGGTTGTGTCTGTTCAGACATGACCCTTGAAATCTATAAATAAGAATGTTGGTTCCAGATTGAAGATACACCAAGCCTTCTTTCTCTCCCCCATGTTGCAGGAACATTATCTGCAGTAATTGTTTCTACAACATTTCTTTTGCTGCCTATTTCCGTTCTTGTGATTAACTCCGTTTGTACAATCCGTAGTTAGATGTACAGTTTAGTCTGTGCCTTTTTGTAACTTGGAAGCAATTCATTGTAACTCAATTGTACACTAGTAGTGGGGGCGAATTCGCTTAAAGGAAAGCAGTCCTAATTGTGCCTAATTGTCCATACTTGCCTTCTCAGATTACTCCCTAAACGCTAACATTTCGTTTTTCTCTTTTTTTTTTTTTAATTCAGTGTTCCTTTATTGTATCACATGAATTATTGTCAATTTTCACGTGGTGATATGGTTAAGTGGTTCACTTCAAAATGAGGTTAAGCTACGTATTGGGCACAATGGAAAATTGTGGCCAGTTTAAATATGTTTCGGAGGTACATAGTAAACTGTTTATTATGGGAGAAAATGGGAAGAATTTTTGCGACAATAGCAGAAGAATTTCCAGGTCCAAATCACTTCCTGATCAACATTGTTAATGTCCAGGGCCAAATTTTTCGATTCCTTGATAGTAACAATAGGTATTCATCCAAATAACAACAAAGTAAAAGACTAGAGGGGGGGGGGGGGAATAGTTTTTATAAAATTTTACCGACAATTGAGTTTCACGAATATATTTACAAATACCATTTGATACTTAAATATAGAGAGTGGAAGACTTTATTTGATAAGTGCAAGTATGAACAAGCTATAGGTAATTGAAAGTAAGTAAATAAGTATAAATAAAACAAAGCAAGTAAGGATCATCCTCCCACTATAAGACGTGCCTCAATGGAGGCGTCGTCGACACGCGTTTTGGCTCCTCCAACACGTTCGTAATGAAGCGCCATAAGGCGCGTCATTATAGACCGCGGCATGGCATGCCACGGTTTCCAGTCATGGCAGCAGCTAATGAATTGTTGCCACGCGTCCCACTACAGCCTTTATTTATTTATTTTTAATTCGAAATGTGTCCGTTTTTTAAACGGTTGTAACTTCAAAAATACGAAATAAAAATAAAAATAAAAATCACCAATGGCTATAATTTTTCGAGATCTATAAAATGAGACCAATCTTCATATTTTTTGGATCATCTCATCTCCAACTCCTCTTTCTCTCTTTATTAAACTTAAAAAACTCTCTTCACATCGAAACACCATTTCCACTTCAATTTTCCAACGAGATGGACGAGGAGTATTTTTAGTGGTTGAAAAACACCAAACCCGAAAAATTCCATGAGTACATGCAAACTCATTTTCAAAACACTTCTTCTCAACCTCAATCGAGTCACGTTCGGCCTTTGATCCAAAGCTCCTACCAAGATTCCTACACTCAAAATTGTCATTCTCCAACCTCCCAAACACCGGAAGAAGAGGTTGTTTTTGAAACGCAGCCGGAAAAACAACCGACCCGGAGGCGTGAGAAAGCGAAAGCCACCATAGGAGCGACAACCAAAACATCAACCGGATGGAAAATGCCATACAACGAGAATGAGGATTTGGCTCTCATCTCAAGCTACTTGGAGGTTAGTCAAAGTCCTACTGTTGGAACGAATCATAAGTATTGTCGCTTGTTCCCTCAAGTTGAGATGAAGTATGAGGATATCAGGAGGGAGGGGATTATGTACGGGATGGATAAATTTTTTTTGGATGGCATACATCATTAGTTGATTTGTGTGGAGGGTGCTACAGTCGTTGTCGGTAATTGGAGTGGCTACAATGACACCGATGTGAACAGAACTGCCCAACAATTGTACAATGAGAAATCAAAAGGCCATGCCGCATTTTCAACGTTCAAACAGTGGGATGCCATGAAATCATACCCATAGTGGGAATTGAAGATGAACTTGGAGGAAAACATGAAGAAGTTCGTAACACCTGGGGGTGTTGAGGTTCCGGGTAACGATGATGATGGAGGTGATTAACCAATGGAGTTAGCAGGTGATAATAGTGGAAGTAAGCGCCCACGGGGTTATCAAAGTGCCACAAGTATCAAACGGTCTATTGGTCGTGACAAGGCCAAGAAGATGACTAAGAATGCTAGTTCCGGTAACTCCTCAATGGATGTAATGAGCGAGGGATTACGAACTTTAATGATAGTTAATCTCAATACCTTGAATTGGAAAGACAGAAGTTGGATTGCTCACAATAAGGAGGAACGTAAGCTAAATGTGAAGAAGATGGACATGTATTTGGCACTTACGTGAAACTAGAACAACTTGTCCGACGATGCCAAAGCACACGTTGAAGCACTAGGCAAATAATTGTTTGGACCGGAGTAATGGCTAAGGACCAGAGTGTGGCTTGTATGTTGTATCTTTTCTTTCTAAAGTGTGGCTTGTTTGTTGTTTTTACTTCCTGAAGTGGCTTTGTTGTGTTTTACTTTTCGAAGTGCGGCTTGTTTGTATTTTACTTTCCCAAGTATCCCTAGTAATTAAATTAGTGTGCATTTTGTTTGTGTTTGAATTTGAATTTGAATTTGAATTTGTCAGGCATCTTGCCAGGTATCTTGTCAAGCATCTTATCTTTACTTTATCAGACATATTTTGTTTGCTTTGTCGAAAACTTACCAGGAATCTTATCTTGCTGAGTCCAGACACCTAATCTTTACTTTGTCGGGAATCCAATGTTGAAGTGACTCAGCTATGACTAATGAATGACACATTTTCTATATCTCCCACAACTTGTCTATATACTGCAACCATAGAACTAATTTGTAGACACAACACCCTGATCCCTTCTCCCTCTATCTTAATTAAACTGATAACGCTCTATCCACTACAAGTTTTCAAAGATAATCATGTTCAACCCACTACCAGAAAACAGTACTTCATTCGAGAATAGTTCGCCGCCTGATGAACTTTTCGATGGCTCTTCTACATCCAATCCTTTCGTGCAAATGCAAATCATGATGATACAAAACATGCCAAATATGAACCAACACTACTAACAACAACATGTGGAGCCATGAAGGAGTGGCTACAAGCATGCTTACATTAATAGAAAACGAGAAGAGCATGCCGGCCTATTGGAAGCGTGACTACTTCAGTGTTAACCCAATATTGTATATGTAGATAAATTTCGACGGGGATTTAGAATGGAGAAACCATTGTTTGAATAGGTTGTTGGAGGTCTGGTGCGTCAAGATGATTACTTTGTATGCAAGCCCGAGGTATTGGCAGACATTGATTAACCACACTACAAAATGTATCGTAACAATTCACATGCTAGCTTATGGGGCATCTGCCGACTCAGTTGATGAGTATTGTCGGCTCGGTGAAAGCACGATTCGAGTGTCTTAAGCAATTTTGTAACGCCGTTGTTGCTGAGTTCGATCCAACATACATGCGCATGGCCAATGAAGTAGATATACGAAGGCTATTAGTAATCAACGGTGCATGAGGGCATGCTTGAAAGTATCGACTGTATGCACTGGACATGGAAGAACTGTCCGATGTCATTGATGTAGTTCGTATATGTTGGGCGCCGTCTACAATAAATACTATCCCAAGTTACATGAACGATTTACGTCGGATGCATAGTTTATGCACGCACACCCAGCTAACAAGAGACTTTATGGAACATATTTGGAGGTAGCGGCGAAAATGGATATTCTCCAATCGTGTTGTGTGTCTGTTTGTTTCGATGTTTTGTGCATTGTGTGTGTGTTGCATTTTCTTTTAGTTTGATTTAAATTCCCCGCACTTTGTTGAAATATATTCGTGCTTTGTTCAACCTTAATAAATTATAAATCGACTTAAAAATATGCAATTTTGTTCATTTCAATTTCTAAACACTCTTATAATATAAAAATATTGTCCAATGGATCATCCGGATGACCATGAATAATGCTTTTTTTATTTTTTTATTTTTTTAAAATATTTTTTTATAACATTTTTAACATATTATAAGAGTGGTTAGAAGTTGAAATTAATCAAATCGCATCTTTAAAACAAGTTTTAAAATTTATTTTATTGAGGTTCAGATACGAGTTTAAAGTCATAAAATCTAAAAGAATTGAAATATAGTCAAGAGTGGTCTCTATTGTAGATAATGAAAACTCATGCGGTGTAACTTTTATATTTTATATTTTAAAAATTAAAATAAAAAAATTAAAAATAAATAAGTAATGAAGTCTTCTTAGTGCATGCTATGCGTGTTATTGTGACAATTACTTACAAATAATTGATTATATATATGAATGTGAGAAATACTGTTAATTTTTTTATAATGAATTGCTATTTATCAGAGTTTAATTAGTGTTTAGATTAGTTAAATTAATTGATTTATATTAATTAAATAGAGAAGAAAAGATTGATTTGGTTGAGATTGAATTAGAGTTTGTAATTTAATTTAATTGCTTTTGATAGGGTTGCTTATTGAATTAGAGTTTGTTTAGTTGTATTAAATAAATTACTTTTTTAGTTAAAATTTAATTTATGTTAGAGAATAAATGTACAAGAGTTAGTATTGGATTATATTGTTGTAGGTCAAACTGTTATGGACTCTTTAGAAGCTTCTTTCTCTTGTATAAATAAATGATTGTACTTTTTTTATTTATCATATCATAATAAATCATATTATATTCTCTCTCAACATGTTATCAGCACGATAATGCTCAACCAACTGAAAGATGACCTTTATGAATGGAAATGGTACCTTCAATCAATATCAAATATCGATGATCAGTACTGATTTGAAAACCTAGAAAATATATTTGATATACCGGTATACATGAACCAAATGAATAAGCATATGCGAAATTGATGGACATGTAAATGGGGATCTTACATGTGAGCCCAGTTGATGACATCATGATGATGGAAAATGAGCTCATAGACTTGATGCCCTTTTGATTAAACGAATTTGAAATTCGTACGTTTCTACTGAATGGTTTGACTTAGAAGTCATATGATATGAGAAAATTTGAATGAGTGGAGATATTATCTCCGACATTTAATCCTAAAAGGAGACTAAAAGTATCATGTCGTCGAACATGGATTGAATGAGTAAAAGTTCTTGAGGAACTAAGGTTTTATGTTTGTAAACCTATATCGCTAAGAGTATTATTGATTACATCGATGTTGGCTCAACCCTGTAGTTTGAGCATGTATGAGATTATTACAAGGAGTATTACTACTATCCTTGATATTGGCATGGTCCTGAAGTACCATAATCTTAAAGTTGAGCTATGAAGAGCTATATTATCTTTTTACTATACCTCCTGAAGAAGGTTTATCTTGTGAAGTAAGGGAGATCATTATTGAAGAGCAATGATGATGTTTGCGCATTTCATGAGAAATGGTTGCACTCTTTTTTCCTCTACAGGTTTTTATCCCATTGGATTTTTCCTAGTGAGGTTTTTAACGAGGCAACATTATAAGCGCATATATCTCCATGATTGAGAAACTGTTTCGTAATGATAAGAGTTATGAGATTGTTGGATACCTTGACAATATTATGGAGTGAAGTTATGGAACATTGAAACTATATGGTGTTTCAAGTATTTGAAGCTTGCTTCCTAAAGAAGATAAGGCGTATATTAAAGGGGTTCTTTTGCCATAAGAAGGTTTCACCGAAGTACAACATATTTGAAGATTTGCTTAACCGGATCACATTCGACTTCATTATTTGAGAAGCTGGTTTGGAAGATTGAATTTAAGCTATTCGAAGAATTGAAGTGATATTTTAATCAGGGGAGTTGCATACGCACTACACTTTTTTTTCCCTTCGCTAGATTTTTATCCCACTGGATTTTTCTTATCAAGGTTTTTAACTAGATGGTATCTATCGCGTACCAACTATCACTAACTCCTGTTCATTCAAGGGGAGTGTTAGAGAATAAATGTACATAGTTAATATTGAGTTATACTATTATAGACCCAAATATTACGGACTCTCTAGAAGCTTCATTCCCTTATACAAATAAATAATTATTTCTATTCTCTCTCAACAATTTATATATATATTTTTATAAATAACTAAGTACTCAACTGTACCACTCTAATAATTGTTCACTAATTGAGCCGTGTAGGTAAGTATTTTCCGTCCACCTAAATGAAAGGTAAATCACACTAGTCTACTTTCTTACCCTCCCTCATTTTTCCCGCGCACAAATTCAAATAGAAACCCAAATGTTTTCGAACAAAATTAAAAATCCCCAAATTGACTCACTCTTCCACACAGCTAGGGTTGTGCACTGTACTGAGTCCAAAATCTCAAAATCTTCGAATGTCTGCATCTGAAATGAGCGTTCCAATGGATATTGCCGTTTCCATTAAACCCGAAACCAACCTACCTTCTCACACACCGCCTCCTCAGCCGTTGGATAAGGTCCTAGTTTCAGGTACCAACCACTTCCCCTTTTCTCACTTTGCTGCGCAATTATCTAATCATTTTAACCTCTTAATTGTCTTGCAGTTGAAGTTCTGCTCAAGCCTTCCAGTACAGCTGCATTCGACGCTGTTCGCTCAGCTGTCGAAAGGTATAATTATAATATTTACTGTCTCATCTCGTCTTCATTTTTATTTCTACTCATTTAATTCAGCTCATTAATTTGTCGAATGTATTTACGCTGTTGTGAAAATAATTACTTATGTTGTAATTTTATTTTGATTAGAATGCTGGAAAAGAGAAGTATGAGTTATGTGGACGGTCCAATACCAGTTCCGCTAGATGAATCATTTCTTCTGGATAATGTACATCGAATATGCATATGTGATACTGGTACTTACTATTATAGTATTCTCAACCTAATGCTCTTCATTTCTTTCTGCATCTAACTTTACTCTATATATGCTATGTATAACACAATTACACATAGATACTGCAATTTGATGTTGTTAAATCAGTAGTGGCGTTACTCTTACAGATGTCTGGTTGGAAAAGCATAAAGTCCTATTATTCTGGCAAGTCCAGCCAGTTGTTAATGTTTACCAGGTCAGTTAAGTTTCTCGGCCTGTCAGAATTTGGTGATATGATGTGTTCAACCGGAAAATATAAGTGATTGTGCCTGTTTGTCCTATTCAGCTCAGTGAGGAAGGGCCATGTGAAGATCTGAGCAGTGATGGTCAACTTGCTAGTTTCAATGAATGGATTCTTCCGGCGAAGGAATTTGATGGCATGTGGGACAGGTTTGCCTCATGATACCATTAGAATGAACAAAAAATAAAAAGAACAAGAAAGAATGAAGACTGAAAAGTATGCAATTCTTGTTCCCTTTTGCAGTTTAATTTTCGAGTCCGGTCTCAAGCAGAGGTTACTACGATATGCAGCAAGTGCTTTGCTTTTCACCGAGAAAGGTGTTAACCCTTTCCTTGTGTCATGGAACCGGTTAGTCTTCAGCTGATCCCACAAAGGCTTGATTTCCAGAGCAACATTATATTAATTAGATATGGTTTGCACAAAGGCATCATCATCTCTTACAACATAAAAAGATGTTATACATAATTAATTATTAGTTACATCTTTGGGTTACAGGATGTTGTTTTATTCATCTCTTAGCGCATTAAAAGCTGTTCGTGGATTACAGGCAATTACTAATAAACTAGTTACATCCGTTAACTTCCAGTTATATTATTTATCTGATAAGTTACAGAATGTTGTGTGGCATTCCTGAAGACGTTCGTTTATTCAGTATCTTCACTGTAACTTCCTAGGCAAAGTTTAAATGAGCTGATAATAAAGCCAATTTCCTTTTGGGACAGGGATGAGGTGGTAGAATTACAGAAACTAAGTATACTCCCTAAGAGCTTTATTTCTTAAAATTCCTTGGCTCTGAATATTGTCTTGATAGTGTGCATAGCAAGTTGTCATATGATTAGCACCCTCTCCTACTGTATGTACCTTAGCATGCTTTGATTGCTAAGATATACATTCTTTTAAGTAATGTTTTAGGATAGTCATTCGAAAATTGACCTTATGCTGTTTAGGGAATATTTCTGGCTGTTCTCTTGTTGGATTGTCACAAAGCTCCTTGTCTTGTTGACTATATGATGTACAAATTGAAGACCTGTAACTTACCATGATATGAAGATATTTTAATTTGAAGTCAGTTGATGGGCTTAATAATCCCATTTTCTATTTGTTTCCCATTCTGCCCTGTTCTTTCTGTCATTTTGCTTGCTTGTCTGGTTTCTCATGATAATGGTCTTGCAGCATTATTCTTCTTCACGGGCCTCCAGGTACAGGGAAAACCTCGCTTTGCAAGGCTTTAGCACAAAAACTCGCTATTCGCTTTAGCTCAAGGTTGTGACTGTAAAGAGTTTCTTGAGGCAGTGAATCTCCATTTTTCTTGTGATCTCTATGTCCTTGGTGTAACAGACATTGTTTGGCTATAATTTTTCCTTGTCAGGTACCCGCAAAGTCAGTTGATTGAGGTTAATGCACATTCCTTATTCAGTAAATGGTTTTCTGAAAGTGGCAAGCTGGTATGCAATCCTTTCCAATTATTATCACCGTTAATTTATTGATAGTTCTAACACCACCAAGTGGAAAATACTAATAGTCCGCAGCAATTAGTGTACCAGTAGAGAAAATCTGAATAGCACATTGAAGCTTTATGTACCTCGCCAGACCAATAAACGAGAACCGGAAAATAAGGCATTTACAGGATCATTCATATCTTTGTACTCTGGATAGGATAATTTCATGCGGTTTCACGTTATAGGCTGAACATATGTTATCTCTCTGGATCAATGAAAATGTTCCTTATGTAGAAGATTCAAGGAAAGCATACTATATACTACTTCCTCCGTCCCGTCCCATGTTTTCCAATTAAATTTTTGGTCAACAAAATAAGGAAAAGTGGAAAGATGAGCATTATTTCAATGAGAAAATAATAATTTATGAATAAAAATTGATAATGGTTTGATAGTGGAAAGTTGATTATTATCTAAATAAATTAAAGAATGAATTAAAAAGAGACAGTTGGTTGGTAAAGCTGCTCATATAAGTATATCGTAAGGGTACCTATTAGTAACGTGGGGTGTATAGTTTAATTGCCAAAATGGAAATGGAAAGGTGAGTGGGACGACAAAAATAGCAAAATGGGAAACTTGGGACAGGACAGAGGAAGTACAACTCTTAATGCCTCTGGTATTTTGTCACTGCTGAGCAATGGCATGATTATTTTCCAATTTCAATTTTAGGTTGCAAAACTTTTCTCCAAAATTCAAGAAATGGTAGAAGATGAAAACAATCTGGTATTTGTCTTAATTGGTAAGAATTTGATGAAAAACACTGGAATTATTTTGGTCTAAACAGCTGTTATACTATATAACGTTTGCTATACAAACTTTTAGATGAAGTTGAAAGCCTTGCTGCTGCAAGGAAAGCCGCTTTGTCTGGCTCTGAGCCTTCGGATTCTATAAGGGTATGTCTTGGGTTATACCAAAATTGATTTGGTTACTACTAAACATTACCTTGTGAATGATAAAGTCTAAATCCGCTCTGCAGGTTGTCAATGCCCTCCTTACACAGATGGACAAACTGAAGTCTTCACCTAATGTAATAGTTCTGACAACATCAAATATAACTGATGCAATTGGTAAGATTTTAAAAGATTGCAGATACAGATTCCACTAATATTTCTTTCATTACAATGCACTATTTCAAACTGACTCCTGGTCATTTTCCTGGTGGTAATAAAATATGCTGAGCTGAAAGATTTAGTAGTGAACATCATACTGCTCACCTTTTGAAAATCAGCTTATTTGCCTGGTTATGAACTTAGTTATCAGTAAATTAATTTTGTAATTGAGATCAAAAAATGATAGATCCAATTGTGCGATATACATTCTCAATTATCAGTTCACCAGAAGTTGGTTTGAATATTACATGCAAGGTGATTAAGTAACATTTAAGCTATTAGTTTGATCTGAAAGTCAATAAGTAAATTGTGAGCTTAGTAGTTGTGATAAACTGATCTGTGCAGAGCAGTGAAGTATTAGGAAGAATGATCTTCGAAAGTTATTTCGGTACTTGGTGATTAGAATTTGAATCAGAATTCGTGTACATTGTTTGACTCAATTTATTAATCTCGGTGTCTCCACATCTTCTCCCCCTGGTTGGAGTTGTATATTTCTCCAGTTCTACAGTCTCTTAGGGTTTGAAATCTTATCAGGTTTTTGACATTGTCTTACAGATATAGCTTTTGTAGACCGGGCTGATATTAAGGCATATGTGGGGCCGCCAACTCTTGAAGCACGTTATGAGATTCTAAGATCATGCTTCTTAGAGCTTTTGAGAGCTGGAATACTATCAAATTCTCAGGTTCAGATGTTTATTTCAACTGTTTTGTTTGTCTATGCTCTCAATCATATCAATTTCCTAAACATACGATCAATTACATAACCGTATATCTTTCCTACTCTGCAGCTTCATAAAGTGACTTTTTGTGCGAATTTTAAATGAAAAATTGGATGTTTGTAGGCTGGAAATCTCATTTCTCTTCCACATTACACCAGTATTAAAGAGCAACTGAACAGACTTCCAGTCCTAGAGGCTGCAATCGTACAATTAGTACAAGCTGCAGAATCATGTGAGGTAAACTGTTCATACTTCCCTCAGATTAGTAAGTTCATAGGTCAGCTTGATTCTCAAGTTTGTTTGATATCCTAACGTCTGGTGTATGTGGGAACTGAAGTATAGGTTAGTATCATGTTCCTGCTTGGTAGCCTATAGTAAGTTAAAATAACACAGAATTTTTTAGGGATGCATATAAATTGACATATCTATCATCTATGGATGTTCATTTGCAATTGCTAAATCACTTTTAATTATACTGAAATGTATGTAAAGTGGGTAATTCCTGAGATTAGAGAATCTATGGATTGTCTGAAATAGTACTGTAGCATAGAGAAAATTATATAAAAACTGTTTGCAGGTGTTTACATCCAGAGTGCAGTTGCACCAGCTTCTGCATTGCTTCTTCTAGCTGCGTATCACTGAAATTATGCATCAGAATTTTTAAGTTTTTATACTGTCTTTCAGGGATTGAGCGGGAGAGCACTTAGAAAGCTCCCATTTTTGACACATGCAGCCCTTTCAAATCCTTCTGGTTGCGAACCTGCCAATTTTTTGCAGAAAATGATCGAAACAGCTACAAGAGAACGTTCTGAGATGAAAGACTGAATATCTTCTAGCTTGAATGACTAGATCCCACTTTTACTGATATACTCGGAGTTCCTTCCGTAAATTGTTATACCTTATGAAGGGTAGAGACGGCCGTTAAGAAGAAAGTTCAAAACTTGATGTTGTTCAGCCTAGCAGTCGGATGACTCATTTTGGCTACGTGCATGTTACTAGCATGCATGCATGTCAAGTCATGTACACCAGTTAGATAGTATACCATATTAACTCGCAAATGGTTGTTAATATTAAGGTAACTTTTTCAGCAGAGGGTGTAGCAATTGAAATTGCACAAATGATGACTATTTATCGAATGAATGTGGATATATTTCTCTATCACAATTCTTGCTAGTCTTCTTCTAAATCAATGAATTTGAATTTTCATATTGTTCTTTTTAAGATTTGTGTCTTTAAAGTTGAGAAAATGTCAATTCATGGACTTTTTTGATTGGTCAAGGATTAAATTGGAAACTTGAAATTGTTTGAGACGTTATGATGATGAAGTTGTTGAGAATGGATTAACTATATGACAAATATTTTTAAATTGTTATTGTGGAATTTAACATTTAATCTTATGTGGAGGAAGTTTGGCCATCATAAAAGCTTCCTAATCTTGAATGAGTTTGACATCTTCAATGTTATTTGGATTGAATTATGACTTCAATTTTTGTAGAGAATGAGTTGAACTATATTCTCTTTTCTTTTAGTTGCAAGTAATTGTTAATAATTAATAATTGTATAATAATTAAGCTCTTATTGGCTTGAATTATGACATGGGACAATCATGTTAATAATAATTATAGTTTATAAATAGACAGAAATCTACAATGTAACACAACACTATATAATTAATATTATACAATATTACAGAATTTTTAAAATTCTTACAAGAACTTGAATTTTCACAATTTCTTTTGTATTAATAGAAATGTATATCATTCTTCCCACCATATTGGTACATAAAATTAGTCTCTCTTAGCTCCCTAATTATATAGTTATTTATATTATAAATTAGTAGTATTCTTCTTTTATTTTTCTGAATTGTATTATTTACTTCTTTTACTGTTTTTAAATTGTATCATTTGTTGTTGAAATAATATAATTACCGTTATATTATAGAATTAATGAATGTGATGGGTAATTTAATTTATATTGTTAAGTTTTTGTCATTTTCAAATTTGTTATACTTTTGGAACTTAAATATAGATTTATTAAATTTTAGACTATATTTATAATTTTTCAAAATTTTTCTACATTTAGTAAATGAATTACTACAAATTAGTCATACTTCTAAAAACTCCAAACACATTATTCATAAAAAAAAAATCCTACAGAATAGTTAATTTTTAAAAATCAGCCATCTTCTTAATTTTAGTAACTTATATATGTAATTTTACCTTTCTCAGTGAAATTACATATTTAAATACATATAAAATTAAATTATATATTTTGATAACTAAAATTCTTTAAAATTAAAATTATTTAAGATGTCTAAGACTTTCAAACATTAGAAACAAAAGCGATCAGTTCAAACCATTTTGAAAATAATGCAATCATCTTAGTAATTAAAGCCAGCATTGTAAGAATCAAACATCTTTACTCAAACTACCAAGTATTTAATATACAAGAAAAGCAAGCATCAGTAATGAAATCATCAAGCATGATCTACACTACTATTACGATGCTTAATTTCAATACAATAATGTGATTCTTTTTCATTACATATGAAAAAATATCGACGAGCTACCAATTGTTCACCAATGACACAAAAATTAACTCTAAGACAACAATATAAATTTCAGTTACAAACAGATCTAGTCATATTAAATGACAAATATACCCATTATGTCTTGATCTTATTTAACAACACGTGCCAAATCCATTTTAGGTTTTTCAATTAAAAATTAAAAATAATATAATTCATCAAATAAAATATTAAAAAAAATGCCAAATCAACTTTGCCAGTGGCAAACTATGCCAGTTTCAAACTTTACCAATGAAAAATTATGTCTGGGACAAACTTTGTTGATTTATCGTATTGATAAACTTGATTTGGCGAAATTTAATTTTTTTCATTTTTATTATTTGACAACAAATTTTGTTACAAGAAAGGAAGTTTGTCCTGTTCATAATTTGTCACCGACAAAGTTTGTCGGTGGCAAACTATGCCATTAACAGACTTTGTTGGTGGCAAACTATGCCAACGACAAACTTTGTTGGGCTCTTCTACGGTCAGACAAGATTTCGCCTTGCTAGACAACAACCAACAAATACAAATTTGATATATTTATTTCGTTATATTTTAAAATACTAAACTAAAAAAACAGGTAATTTTTCAAAATTATTATTTTATTCTTAAAAATATTTTAGAAGATAAACTTGAATTTTTTCACTAATATTTGTATTTTTATAAATTTAAATATTCCATAATGTGAAAGGGCGAATGGGTGTTGCCAAGGTGGTAAAGCGATCATCCTATCACCTTATGAATATTTAAGGGAGAATTGTAAATTGGTGATACTCCCAAAAACTTCAAACACATTAGTCATACATAAAATACATCCTGCAATTTAGTTAAAACATTTCAACAAATTAATCATATTCTTAATTTCAGTAACTTTTATATGTAACCTTACCAATACTTACCATTTTTAATGAAATCATATCATTAATCACATATCTAATTAAATCATTTTGGTCACTAATATTCTTTCAAAATCTATAAACAATCTTCACGATATATTACGTGCATTTTAAACGTCATAGCTCATTTCTAAGCGGGCATCATTGCCATTTGTGCATGCATCATCATCATCACCTTTGTTGGGTTTCTTCCAAATACTTATTATAGTATATATATGCTATTGGACTAAAATGATGCTTGCTTTTAAGACCTTCTATCGATCTAAAATTCGACTACACTGATTTACATAAGCTGATGCTTGCTTTCTAGTTCTCATGATGATTGCTTACAATAAAACGTGATGCTTGCTTTCTAGTTCTCATGATGCTTGCTTACAATAAAATGTGATGCTTTCGACAATCGGAAGCTAAAAGATGCCTGCTTCTTTAAAGTCAATCAGTCACCAAATTAAATCACCATCAATAAGCATTCAACATCGATTATTACTCAGTATTGTGGTAGTCGATTGGGGAAGGGGGTAGGATTAGTACTACGAATGAGTTAATGAGGCAATGGATGCTTGTTTCTTTAAGGTTGAATCTCAGTTGGTCATGAATGCGTAAGATGCTTGAATTGAAATGTTCTAATTGAAATGCTTGTACTTCAAGATGATTGACGACTGAATTGGTACTTCTATGGAGGAGATGCAAACCGATTGATTGAAGATGGAGGAATCGATTTATGTTTGATTGTGGTGCCGAATGAAGATGCTACGGTTAAAAAGAATGCTAAATATATGATGATGCTTGATTTCATGATAAAGATGCATGTTGATCACTTTTACTTATGACGTTTGAAAACCCATGAGATTAAAGGTTGGTTTTTTATTTTCAAAGAATATTAGTTACCAAAATATATGATTTGATTATATATGTATTTAAGGATGTGATTTCACTAAAAAAAAGTAATGTTACATATAAAAGTTACTAAAATTAAGAAAATGACTGATTTATAGCAAAGTTTTAACTAATTTGTAGAATGTTTTTTTTTATAAATGACTAATGTGCTTGAAGTTTTTAGGAGTATGACTAATTTGTAATTTTTCTAATATTTAAATTAAAAAAATGTAAATATTAATCACAGAATTTATTTACCTTCTAAAATATTTTTTAAAATAAAACAATATTTCTTTAAAATTACCTATTTTTAATTTTTTTAATTAAAAATTTAATGGAATAAATATGTCAATTTTTTTATTTGCTACCTGTTGTCAGGCAGGTTGAAAGCCTGTCTGACCATAGAAAAGTCTAACTTTGTTAGTGGTAAACTATGCAAGTGACAGACTTTGCTAGTGGTAAACTTTAATTATACCTGGAACAAACATTGTCGATGTCAAACCATATCAGTGGCAAACTTTGTCGGTGGCAAATTATGCCAAGTGCAAACTTTGTTGATTTATTGTATTAATAGATTTGATCTGGCGATTTTTTTTTAATTTCCTTCATTTGACGGATTATGTTTTGTTTTACATATTTTATTTTTTTAACTTGGCTATTTTGTTACAAAGAAGGAAGTTTGTTCCGTGCATAATTTACCATCGGCAATGTTTGTCACTAGCATAGTTTGCCTGTGGCAAAATATGCACGGGACAAACTTTACCAAGGACAAATTTTGTATGTGACAAATTATGCCAGCGATAAACTTTATTTATAAACTTGACTTATGCGATTTTATTTTTTAATACTTTTTTATTTGATGAATTATGTTTTGTTTGTGATCTTTTAATTTGACGATTTTGTTCGATATGTTTGGAAAATAAGAAGTTGAACTAAATGTAATAAATCCAAACTAGGCTACATGAAGGTCACTTTGATGATTAATTGGTAAAAAAGATACTCATTAGTAACTCAAATACTCATTGTGTCTAAAAGTAAAAATGTGGATCATTAGGACTATTGGATAAAAAGTTCAGAAAAAACCCAATCATTTTCAATCAAAACACCAAGCATCACTATTACTATAACAACCATCATTAATGAAAAACACCAATCACCAATGTCTCATCCTATATATTAATGATACCAGGCAGTGGCAGAACTCGAATTTAAGAGGTGCAAGATATAAAACAAAATTAAAAATGAATACAATTTAATTAATCGAACTCGAATGTATAATCGAACTGACGTAAAATTTTCATACTTTGAGTATTAACATATTAATTAAAAATAATAAATAACATATAATTAATATTTATCAATAATAATTAAATTTATACTAGTCCAAAAAAAATAATAGAATTCACATGCCATATATTAAGATCCGGTGGCGTTTGGGGGTGAGGCCGCACCCCCTGTCCTCACCACTGATACCAAGTAATTGATAATAGCTCAAAGTAAACTACAGCATGGACTAACAAGTATCATTGTTGACTCTCCGATTTAATGAAAACACATATATAGTCTAAACCAACAAGCATCATAAATTCAAACAACAACAATCATACAAATTAATCTAAATATCAAACAAAAAAATAGTATGTAAAGATAGAAAATTAAGCTGAGATGTTTGGATTCAAAATATTTGAAAGGAGCCGAGTTCTTATTACCTGATTACTGATCAAATCTAGTGTTCAAATATTTGGAAGGAGTTCGATTCTTGTTTATTGCTTT
The DNA here is from genome assembly GCA_036897095.1 of Plantago elongata. NCBI lineage: Eukaryota > Viridiplantae > Streptophyta > Magnoliopsida > Lamiales > Plantaginaceae > Plantago > Plantago elongata. Next base: position 23,199 of record JAYMSP010000733.1, on the reverse strand, counting down.
AGAGAGAAGATGTGGATTCCGATTTTCAAAATTCGAAACGCTTGCTTGTGCTTGTCTGTTGAATTCATGAGAAAATTCACTTGTTGATGCTTGAATACAAGCCATGAAATTCTAACCTTTTGGTCATGAAAAATGAAGAGAGGAGAAAGAGTCTCATGAAATGTCCATTCATATTAATTGTGTTTTGTGTAAAGAATTTTACAGAAAGATTGAATTTTATTTCTACCAAAATTAGTTCGATCAATCAGATATAATCTTGCTTGTTTAGGAATGTATCATATTCATCAAAGAGCATCTTTAAAAAATCAAATGAAAAAAATAATTGAATAGTTATTAAATTGTAGGAAATAATTCATGGATAATTAATAGATAGTAAAGTATTGGAATTTCGTGTGGAACCTTAAACTTCCTGGCAAGCTCAAACACTTCTTTTTGACGCTTGCTCCATAATTCACTTCCTACCTCCCGTGAGTTAAAGAGAAGGCATGTGGCATTGGATGAACGTTGTGCAGTTTGTGAAGGACCATCGGAATCTCTCCTTCACATCATGAGAGAGTGCCCCTTTTCTCGTATTTTCTGGGCTCTTGCCAATGTCCCGTCATCAGTCATTTACTTCCCTTGCAACTCTATATGGGAATGGGTAAATGGTGCTCGGATTCGTATGGATAATGGTGACTTTGAGTTCTTTGTTGTCTCGTGCTGGTGTACTTCAACTCTGGTTTGAACCTCTTGACTCTATAAACTATGCTCGGAGTTACATCTCTTTCTATAAAGCAAATGTTTATAAACCTGTTGGTTCTACGAACAGTTTGCAGTGGGACACTCGCCTTTGGGCCTTGGTCTCCACCGCTTCCAGGATGGATCAAACCAAATTTTGATGCATCTATTCCCAACAACGGAGCAGCGAGAGGCATCTCAGTGGTGGCCAGGGACCATACGGGGTTGATTCTTGCCTGGTCCAGAAAGAAGCTGCAGGGTCGCTCAGCTGTTGACACTGCCGAGGCATGTGCTGCTAGATTAGCCGTTTTGTTAGCTTGAGATATGGGTTTCAACAAAGTGTGGTTAGAAGGCGATAGCCTCTCAGTCATTCGAAATCTGAAGAGCTCCTGCAATGACTTAGGCGATGTTGGTCCTATATATCTCCAAACCCGTGCTTTACTTGCAGAATGTGAAAAATTCGAAGTTTGGCATATCCGTCGTGAAGCAAATGGCCTTGCGGATATGCTGAGTCGTGGCATTGGATCAAACGCAAATGGTATGGTACCTTGTCGTTTGATTATGTGGAAGCCACCTGATCCTCTCTGTTTTTAGCTCAAGTTTCATAGTTATTGCTTTGTAATTTGTCTTCATGTATCTTTCTATTCTATGTTGTTGGTGTCCCATTCCCTCCAATTTGTAACTCTTTGGTTTGTTTGAATGAAAATCATTCTTTACTCAAAAAATAGAAGTATTCGAGGATGAGTCAATATGTAATTCTCCCTTTAGTGATACAAATGGACATGTTTTAATATATGAATAATTCTCTCGTGAATTAAGAAACCCATGGTTGAAATTTGCAAGTTTGGAATGTGCGCGTAACTAAATAACCACAACTCCTCCGCCTGCAACCCGCCCCCTGAACCCCCTTGCTCCTTCGTTCGTACCGACCTCCAGACCACCAGCCCCGCTTCGACAGCCTGCTCCTCGCCCCCAATCCAACGACTTTTACCAACCAACTCTCCCTCCACGCCCACTCCGCCCTCCTCATCAAGAGATCATCACCAATGGGTATTTAACTCCCTTGGTCCCACCTCTACACCCATACTGCCCAACATCCAATTTATGCAACCCCCAACGGCCAGTTTCTTCACGCCATCTTCAGATCAACCGGGAAAATACTCTGAATTGCAGACGATCAGTCCCTCTCAACCAATCAGCACCTGCCCCAGCAGCCTCCAATCACCCGGAGTTTGGTCTTCCTCACGCTTTGTTTTGACCAACTCCTCCGGTTCTTGGGCCACCACCGCCAGCTCTCCCTCCTCCTCCCAGATTCCCAGTGCCATACCTATTCCGACCACCGTTGGACCCACAACCAATCTTGACCATTCCACCGATTTTGGGAGTCGTGATGGGCCTGCTGGTTGTTGATCCAATTTCCACGGTAATTGCGCTGGCAGTGGCGACAACCTAAGCTCAGTATTTCACTTTTCAGCGCAACAGTCTAGTCTCTCCCATTCCAACGAATGTCAATCTGATCAGGTTTGCTGCGGAACTGGAAGTACAATTCAACGACAGGTTGATCCCACTCGAAAACTTCCTCTTCCGAATCCAGGCGTTCTACGATGTTCCCGTGATGTTCCCAATGCCGATGACATGGGTAAACATCTCTCTGAGATATTAGATGACTGTTATGCGGGCCTCGGGGGTCAGTCTGGCACGATATACACTTCATATATTTCCCAGGGGAAACGTAGAGTTACAGGTTCTTCGACCTATGCCTCTAGAAAGTGTCATCGGCCCACAACCCGCAAGTTGACTCGATGGGGATCCTTTCTTGGAATGTGTGCGGGGCAAACAACCCACAGGTCATTACAGCTATTTTCGATTACATACATCAGTATCGTCCTATTATGACTGTGATTCTGGATACTAGGAAGGGAGTGCAGTCTTCTGAACTTGATACTGATATTTTCCACTTATTTGGGTGTCATATCATTCCTCCGTCGATGGAGTCTCCTCAAGAAGGTGGTTTATGGTTTCTTTGGGATAGGACATCAGTGGATGTGGTAATTCCGGATGACGAGACTCAAATCGAACGCACAGGGAACCTGATGATTATTGTTCGTAATCCGGAGGCCAGTCGAGCAAATGCACCATTTCTCTTGACTAGAGTGTATAATTACCCTCACCCTAGCCGATGGGATCAGGTATGGAACAATTTGCTTCTTGTTAGTTCTCGTTTTTCCTGTCCTTGGCTTACCATTGGTGATTTTAATGTTATTCTTAGTCCTGATGATAAACGAGGGGGTAGACGTGCTAGTTGGTCACACATTAATAATTTTTGTTCGATTTTAGCTAATGCGGGACTTGAGGATTTAGGTTTTTGCGGGTCGTCTCGTTTCGTTTCGTTTGGTGCATCCGTCGTTATGGTCATAATCTCATTAGCGTTCGTCTTGACTGGGATTGTGCTAATCATTCTTGGACTAGTTTATTCTGCAATCTAATGTTAGACACTTGGTTTTGAATGTTTCGGATCATAAAACTGATTATTCATGATACCAACGATGCCTTTCCCCCAGCCGCCAATTTTTTTTCACTACGAGAACAGCTGGAGCCATGATGACAAATTCCGTTCGCTTCTGCACCCATTATGGGAGCATCTACATGCAACTCCACATCCTCTTCCTTTTCCTACTCTTGCTCAATGTTTAGCGGCAGAGGCTATTAAGTGGCCCCTCCTGGTTCTACAACAGCTTCATTCGCAACTTCGGGACATTCAAGTGCAGTTAGTGGTGATTGAATCCCAACTTCACCGTGATCCGTCGAGATATGGACCACAGGAACAACACATGTGTTCTGAGTAAACTCGGGTGCATAACCAAATTAAAGCTTATTGGGCTCATCGATCCAGACAAGAATGGATCCAGCACGGTGATGCCAACACCAAATTCTTTCAGGCTATGGCTCCCATAAAACGCTACGAAACCTAATACATGGTATTCAGAATCTCGCTGGCGAGTGGATCACTAACTCGATAGAAATGACTCAAACTTTCCGCTCATTTTACCTGGCCCAGTCTCAGACTCAGCATTCTGCTACTGATTCTATCCTTTCTATTAATACTCCTGAGTTAACAGATGCTGATAACACTAGTCTAACGGCATCGGTTTCTTACATCGAAATCTGGAATGCAGTTTGTTCCATTGACCCTGACAAAGCTCCGGGTTCAGACGGTTTGAACGGTCATTTCTTTCGGCACTACTGGGACATTGTCGGGACGTCGGTTTCACAAATGGTTTGGGATTTCTTCCGCACTTCCACACTTCCGACCTCCTTAAATCACACGCAGTTGGTTCTTCTGCCTAAAACTCCTAACCCTAAACTACAAGGCCGATTTCGCCCAATAAGTCTTTGCAACGTCAGTTACAAAATCTCTTGGTTAACCGTATTTGCCCTTTGATGTCTAAGTTAATTTCACCACTTCAAAATGCTTTCGTTCCAGGTCGAGCCATTTCAGATAACGTTTTCTTGGCGCACGAATTACTCACACCATGAATCGAAAGTGGCGTTCTAGGCGGTCTTATTTAGCTCTTAAGCTTGACATCGAAAAAGCGTACGATCGCCTCGAATGGAATTTTCTACAATTAGCGCTTCAAAAGTTTAACTTCCACCCTATATTCATTTTTTGGATTATGACATGTGTCACTACATGTTCATTCCAAGTGAAAGGTAAATAATCATCTTTCTAATACCTGGATTCCCACCCGCGGGCTTCACCAGGGTGATCCGCTCTCGCCTTATCTTTTTATCCTGTGTCAACATCTGTTTGTGCATCTTTTAGAACGTCACTCTAAACTGAAGCAGATTAATTGTCTCCGTATTGCTCCTCATGGACCCTCGATCCCCATTATATGTTTCGCTGATGAATGTATGATTTTTTGTCATACTTCTGAGCAATTTGTTAGCACTTTACAAGAGTGCCTTGCGACTTATGCTTCAGCTTCTGGGCAATCGGTCTGCTAGTCAAAATCCCGAATTTTATTTTCCCCTAATACCCTCGTCGTTATCAAGAAACACATTACTTCTACTTTGGGGTTTACTCCTAACAAATGTCATGATAAATACCTTGGGGTTCCTTTCCTGTTTGGCCGGCGTAAAGCTGATCTTTTTGATCATATTGTGGACCACACGCTAACACGGATTCAGGCATGGTATACTCGATTCATATCTTACGTGGGCCGTGCTACTTTGATTCAATTCGTCGCTTCTTCAATTCCCACTTACTGCATGTCGGTGGCAAAAATTCCCACTTCCTGTATCTCCAAACTTAATGCGGTGAATAAATAATTTCTCTAGAATGTTTCTGCCTCCGGCAAAAAGCGGGGTCGCGTCAAGTGGAGTATAGTCTGCTCTCCCAAGGGTGTAGGTGGCTTGGGGATCAGAAATCTAGAAACTCTTAACACATCATATCAACTCAAGCTAGCGTGGCGTCTTCTTCGAAATCCAGAGTCTCTATTGGCATCGGCCTACAAAGCTAAATATCGCTCCTCCTTTCTCCTTGCTTCTGCTCGTCCTCATCATAGTTGGCTATGGAAATCAATTGTAAAACATAATCCTTCTCCCGATGCTACAATGGCAAGTTCACGATGGGAGAAGTATCGACTTTTGGAATGACCATTGGATTGCTCAACGACGACTGTGCGACTACGTTACTTCCACCAACATTCATGCAAACCTTCATGATTTGTTTTCACACGGTCAATGATACATCTAAACTTACTAGTGTTCTTCCACTGGACATTGTTCACGAGATTATAGCGCTACCTCTCCCCCTTTTCGATGCGGGCCCCGATGATTTATTCTGGTCGTTTACTTCCTCGTGTGAATTTACAATCAAATCGGCATACAATAGGCTAGTGTCCCCTTCGGAGTTGGGACCCTCGTGGCCTTGGAAACGACTCTGGTCTCTGAAAACCTTACCGCGTATTCGTTTCTTCCTTTCGTTGGCTGTCCACGTCCGTCTTCCTACGGTTGAGCTTTTGCACCGACAAAATATGCTTCCATTGCCGAACTGCCCTCTTTGCCATTCCACCCCGGAGACATCGGCTCATCTCTTCTTCCATTGTCTGTGCTTTAGCCACATTCAATTACTATACTGGCCTTCATGTTGGCCGCCTGATCACGGATCCTTCTCGAAACTTCTTTGCGATTTAATCCTTAACTCTCCTGACCAACTTCGTTTGATTCTCCTAGGCTAGGTTATATGGCAGGCTCGAAATGATTTCTTGTTTCGCCGTCAACATTTTGACTTTCACGCGCTCTACTTCAGATGTCAAAATTTGTTTACAAAAATCGGGGAGTGTAATTCTCTACCCTCTCATCCGACATCCCGTCTTATTACTTTCAACTGGACACCACCACCGTCGGGGTTTGTTTGCCTTACCACAAATGGATCGACATTGGGTTCTCCAGGGGCGGCGGTCACTGGGTGTATCTTGAGTTCACATACTGGATCCTTTATTCAGACTGCTTGTGGTTACATTAGTTTTACTGACAATAATGTTGCGGAATTTGTAGCTCTCCGCACCGGCCTAACACTTGCATTACAACATAATATCACACATTTGCTTATACAAACTGATTCTTACTATCTTTTCACGTGTTTATGCAGGACCCAGGGCCCAGTGAGGTTGCACCAGACGCTGGTGTGTGATCTTCCTTGCCAGCTTCTTGCTTTCCAGACTGTCATGATTCATTTTGTTTACCGAGAGGCTAATGTTGTGGCCGACAGTCTGACAAAGCGGTTTATTTCTGTTCTGTAGTGTCTGATAGTGTAAATGCTAGTGTTCCGGTTCAAAGCTTAGGTGGTTCTATGTTTGTTCAAGCCAGTCCAATTTTACATGTATGGGATATATGCTCGAACTGGCTTGCTCGGCTAGTTTCTAATGATCTTTGTACTGTGTACTCACCGTCGTGTCACCCAGACTTCGATTCTGAATCAGTCTGTACATACTCTTCGGTAGTAACTTTTGAATATATATAAAAGACTAACTATCATTAACTATACAATCACCCCAAATAAAAAGCTAACTACTAAACTAACTCAACCTAACCAGAAGCTAGAAAGTGGGTCATTCTAAATGGGTCAATATATATTCACATTTTAACCCACATTCTACATTAATCTCACAAAAACCTAAACACATAGAAACAAAATCCTCTCTCTAGAAAACTTTCTTTAGCCGAAAAAGTTTGAACTCGCCGGAAAAGGCTCAAATTCACCGGAAACAACTAAAAAAGCGGTCGATCTCACCGGAAATAACATTACAAAGGTATGAAAAGTGAGATATCGACCTAGATTTTATGAAATCAATGATTATTTTTATGAAGTTCATCTCGTATTCTCTTTTTTCTCTCGAAATCTATCCAAATTGATGAACCACGTTTGCAATCGATGAAATGAACTACATGAAGGTATGAAGTTGAATCTCTCCTGATTTATGTGAAATCGATGTGTATTATGATGATGTTTATATTCAGATCTGGTATCTTAATCATTTGTTGTTCAGATTCAAAACAGATTTGAAAAATCACATACAACGATAAAAATGTTCTTTATTATATATGTAATGTTTTGACTTATTTATGTAAGCTTTTGGCATATATGTCAGACAATTAGTATACAACAATATACAATTTGTAAATAGACAAAAATCTACAATTTACATACAAAGCCGCTCAATTAACATACAATATTCGAGGACTCTCGTAAAAACTTGATCTTTCACAAGTTTTTGTAATAAATATATGCTCGAAAATTAGTGTTTCTACTACGATTTTGTTATTTATGCAACGATCTACTTAAATTACGTTTGTATGTAAGTTTCAACAATATTTTCATTCAAATGTTAATTGATTGAATGGTTTTTTTTCACAATAGAAGTTGAAATCTGAAAACATCTCTAAAAAATCGCGTATAAATGTTCTAGCTAATATGTGCAATGTTGTGGCTTATGCATGTAATGTTATATGTGATATGTAGCATGTAATACGTACAATAGTGCTAATAATATGTGCTATGTGTTGTCTACAATGTGCTATATTACTTATGTAATGTTTTTACCGTATATCTGTAATGTTTTTGTAAATATGCAATGTGGAACTACATTAATGTGTTATGTGTTGTCTACAATGTTCTACATTATTTGTATAATGTTCTATATCTATCTTTGTAATGTTTTCGTAATGTGCATTATATGATGTTATATCAATGTTCTATTTGTTTTTACAATGTTGTATGTTACATGCGTAATGTTTTTGACCTATCTCTGTAATGTTTTTGTAAATTAGCAGTATTATGTTAATGTTTTTATGTAATGTTTACAATGTTCTATGCTACTAGTGTAATGTTCTTTGCGCATCTCTATGATGTTCTACGTTATTTGTGTAATGTGTCATGTATTCAATGTTCCTCACTCATATATGTGTAATGTTCTATTTGCATTAATATCATCTCAATGTTATGTCTTATTTCATTATGTTTATTATATATATTACTAATATTTTAAACTATATAAATAATGTTTTGTTCAATGTTTTAGGTGATAAATGATTCCTCAATCACACTAATGCCGACTTATGTACATCAAGTAAAACAACAAAAGTATTGAAATGTTTTCACCCTGACTACACAAGAATGAACTGCCAACAAATAATAAGTTGGTGACAAATTCAAATGGAAAAAGCAAATCACTATTGAATGTTGTTGTGATGAATATGTTGTCATATTATACTTGAAAATGAGTGTCATTCAATATTATTTAATTATTGTATATGCTATAATGTAATTGAATGTAATAAATATTATATCTTATATAATTAATGTTATTGGTTATATATTTAATCTCACCTTATCATTGTGATGTTAATAATTATAACACTAGCTTAACCTCAAATGTTCCTATTTGTATTGTCAATATTCTTACATATATATTTAAAATGTGTTCAATATTATAATTAAATATCGAATATGTCATAATATAATTAAAGAATATATTTATGATATTCATTAAAAATGTTTTTACTTATAATTTAAATTTTCCTCCTTATTCCAGTAATGTTCTAATTATATAAGTAATATTTCTAACTAAAACTAATAGATTAACCCGTAAAATGAATTGACCGACCCAATGACCCGCAAAATAAATCAAACCGGCCCAATAACCCGCAAAAATACAGAGTGTAATAAGTAATCAACATTTGCCTCCTAAAAAACAAAGGCGGTAAAATCAGAGCAAAAGATGGATCACGAGTAGATGTTATATAGACAAACAAATCTGATGACTGACTCGAATGGCCGAATCCATAGATACAAACTTAGACAGACAGACAGACATAAGCAAGAGTACCCATTCTAAAGGTTCCATATCCAACATACTGGAGATTTTATTCAACACGCATAAATTATTACTACTACTTATATTATGTCACATGTTACTTATTAATAATAATATATAAATAACAGTTGGTAGCAGATCTTTACATCTTCGTCTCTTCAGCAATAAGATCCATAACTACACGCTTAATGCTTCCGTTGTTCTTCTCCAACAGCTTCTTGTTCACCTCTGTATCATGAAAACCCTGTCAGCAATGTACATACATACAAAAAAACAAATCAGAATCAAATATTATACAACCAAATTATGCATGCAAGTAGAATGAGACACCTGAATACAAGGAACATACCATTTCCTGTAGCTCCTCCAGGATAGGATCCCAATCAGCAACGCCACAAAGAACATCAACAGTTTTCTCTAAATTGTACTCGTTCCTCCTCAGGACCTCCCTGTTCAATTCGACCTCTGTGAATCCCATCTCCTTGAGTTCAGTCAGAAGTGCCACCTCAGTATCTAATGCCCGAACGTTATGTTCTGCCTCGGAATTGACAATAGAAGCTGATGGAGGAACCACAGAAGGGGCTGCTACAGGAGCCTGAAGGTGATGTTCTGCCTCTGAATTGACAAAAGAAGATGATAGAGGAACCATGGAAGGGAAATCTGGTGCTGCTACAGGAGTCAGATCAATCATAGGATACGAAACAGATGAGCTGGAGGATAGATTACTGTCCATTGCCCCACTACCAATGATCAAACTATCATTGATCGGGAATTTCAACTCATGCTCCAAGTTTGGCTGCATAGGCTGCTCAACATTAACCACAGGTTCAACAGATTCAACAGTCTTCTTGGAGCTATCTGGCATGGTTTGTCTATCCGACATTATTGGTGGTATGCCCAGATTGATATATTCAGGTGCAGCAGGAGCTAGAGGCGGCAAGTTAAGGTTAAAGCCCCGGATAGTCTCAGATGAAGTGCTCTGAATGGCCGAATCAACCTGTACCAATGCGTAAAGGGGCAATGATTACATACCATTACAGTTTTCAAAGGGAAAAAAAAAGCTGCTCCCTCCGTGTCCCATAACAAATGTCACATTTGATTTTCGTCATTGAGATCACAAGGTTGAATGTGCCAAAACAGTAAAGACCACAAAACTTAAATCGAACAAGTGTAAATTGGGGGCAATGGGAGTACATGTGCAGTTCAACCTTTGTGAAAAATATTAAAACAGGGCCTAAGTCACCAATCACAAACCCCTATAGGAGTAAATGTATATCAAACTTGAAAACGACATGACTCAGAACAGAAAAGAATGGAGTGCTTTGACAAACATTCCTACCTGAATCAAAACCCAGACACGTTGCCCAAACTTTTGGCCAGATGGTGCAGCCATTCTCCAGTAAGAGATGTATCGGCCTGGAAGCTCAGGCGCAACAAAATCAACTTCAACATCAAGTTCTGCTTCTACAGGGAATCCCGCTGCAGGAATCTGGAGAAGACATAGAATAGATTATATGAATTGAAGTATTTGTTTACTAAGAAAAAAATAAGTAAACTTCCCACTAAAGCAAAGGTCAGCAAGAAAATAAATGGAAAAACCATTAACAGATTCCAAATACACGAGGACCATTGGAAATACTAATTTAAATGCTTGGCACCTATTTCGTTGAGAATGAAATGAAAAAGAAAACAATGAAACATGCTCCATAGAAGTCAAAATATCAGATCTAAAGCATACATAACAGTATTCCAAACTACAGACATATGCTTAAGCATCAAAATAAATGTTAACTGATATAACTCACCGCTACTTCGACAGAAGTTTGACTGCTTAGTTTATCTCCACCAATCCAAAGAAGTTGAGTTCTCTGAGGCCACACAACAGTACCATTGTTCCTCATCCTCCAGATTTTAGTAAATGGTGTCAGCGGTGCCAAGACAGTACCATCAATTATGTTCATGTCCTGAATGAAGCGACTATCAAACTTGGAAGCACTTGGTTTAACCTTAACACCCTTGCAGGCTTGCGGCACGGTCGGACCGGCAATCTGACATTAGAAATCACATTTACCAGATAAGCTTAGAATAATGAAACAAATAAATATGTGCCAAGGAATGTGAACAAGAAAACAAATGTAAAAGCTAAATATACATACAGAACCATACAGCCCCTTCAAAGGCACAGGGGGGCGATAAAGTGCTGGAGCTGGACGATCCATTCTAATGTAGTCAGTCTCATTCCCCATTCTACAGAAGCAAATGCTACAAAGATCATAATCCACCTTTCTGGAAACACGCAAGAATTAGGTTAGAGGATTCAGTAAAATCAATTAAAATAATAAGCCTGCTGCCAAAATAAGCACAAAATAAGCTTAATTTCTTACACTTTTGACTTGAACCTAGGACCAGTAATAGGATGGACCCCACAACCGTCACAACGAACACCTCGATGGAAGACAACCCCATTGCTGCCATCATTGGGAATTGTAGAGTTTCTAAATGGAAAAGGCTGTGGAACAGCACTTGGGGGAGCTGGAAAATTTCCTACTGCTCCAGAAAAGGGGCATTCATTCATGGAACCATCAAACGGGCTATATAAGGGACCATCTCGGTGAGGGAACCCCCAAGTCTTCATCCCCCAGTATGAAGCATCAGAAGGTTTTAATCCAGATAAAGGTTCCTGTCCTGCAGATACATTATTCAGAGAGGATTGGAGATCATCAATCGAGTTACGAAACTCATTAAACTTTCCGACAAAGCGACCATTAGCAGCAAGAGGCGGCTGGTGAGAAGATTTAATCCGAGACTTCTCATTTGCATAACATTCACTCAGCAACTTCTTGAGCCTCTCTTTTTTGACCTTTTCTTTCTTACCAACAGTGGAAGCAAATGAAGTGCTGCCGAAATCATGAGCTTTTGAAGACGCTGCCTTGTTTAGCCTTGCAAGTTTCAGTTCATTCTTTTCCCTGGCCGCATCAGGTTGAGGTATTGAGATAGTCTCATTTGTTTTGATGAGTTGTTCATCAGATTTATCATTAGTAGAAACGTTCAATGTGGAGGAATCAACTTTAGATTTCCCAGAGTCTGCAGTTCCTCTAACGACTGTGCTGCTACCATGGACTGCAGATTTCCCAGAGTTGGAAGTTCCTTTTGCAACTGTGCTGCTTTCGGGAACATTGTTCTGCATGCTAGGTTGCTCCTTAGGATGTGCATTTGAAGGATTATCTTGAGTAGACAGCACCAGTTTTGACAGAACATCAACAACCTCAGCAACTCCTGGGGCAGAGGTGGACGCTTTAGCAGCAAAGTCAGAAGAGAGTTTCACAAGAGCTTCATTCAAAGGTGCCTTTACAGTTTGGAAAATCTGAGACACACCAGAGTTCAGATTATGTAATGGCAGTTGCTGAGAAGCTAATGTAGCAAACTGAATCTGTAAATCTTTCATAAGTTTATGTGTTGTTTCTTGATCAGCTGCTCTAGCCAACTGAGTCTGTACATCTTTCAGAGCAGAGTCCAGATCTTGTGTTGTTTCTTGCGCGTGAGGAGATCTCGAGGGAGTAGAACTTTCAGTTGATCGGCTGAATGGGTAGCTATTTTTTCCAGAATCCAGTGTCACATGAATTCTCACTGGGTTCAAGGACTGCATCACTACATCATGGAGATCTTCATTGTCAACAAGTGATACCATATCGCCATCTTCGTCAACATAGCTCAGAAGCAGAACAGTGTCAGGAGAGAAGCTAAAGAGTGAAACAACCTTCTCTCTCAGACCACCCATATCGAACTCCAGGTCTCCATCAACAACGCGTGCATTGAACCTTCGAAGTGTTTCACCATACTTGACCTGTAAAGAAGAATATTCAGGAGTAATTGTATCAGATAAAGATGATACCACAATCTGTTAATATGCAATTACAAGGCAAGAATAAGAAAGAAGCTTATCAAGAAAGAAGAAGAAACCACTTGCTAGAATAAAGTAAACTAACATCCAGAATATCCACAACACCACCAAATACATAAACAACAATCAAGTTCAAGCAGTTCTTAAATAAAACGCTCCTTCAATGGAGCACAAATATGTTACTGTTTAAAAGAAGTAAGCATAAGAGAAAGGGGGTGGTTGTCATCACAACACATCACATAATATAAACATATACAGATAAAAAGTTTTTTAAAATTTCCACTTGAGGCAAACAATCGGCACACAAATCCCCTTATAACACAAGTGTAAACCTGAAGCTCTAAGGACAGCTCCTTGAGGATTAAGTGAAAAGACTGAACTTTAAATCTGAGAACGCATCCCACGACGTAATGAACAATACAAACCCGTGATTATAGAAATAAAAAAGAACCACCACTTATAAACCTGAAGCTTCAAAACCTCCACAATAAGACAACAACAGAGGCAAAAAATACAGAGATCATCACGAATTCGAAAAAGATCTAGTTTTTAATCACAAAACAGGGCATGCAGATGAAACGAACACTACCAGTAAAATTAAAACAGTAAAACACGAAAGACAACAACCAGTTAGCACGATCAGCCATCGATAACCTTAAACACCAATAAACCTGAAGCTTCAAAACCTCCACAATGAGACAAAATACAGAGATTATCACAAATTCGAAAAAGATCTAGCTTTTAATCACAAAACAGCAACATGCAGATGAAACAAACACTAGCAGTAAAATTAAAACAGTAAAAACACGAAAGACAACAACCAGTTAGCACGATCAGGCATCAATTACCTTAAACACCAAGATCGTCAACAAGAATGTAAAATAATAGAGGGGGAGAAAAAGATTCGACCTTGATCACCAAGTTTGAAGCCGCCATCGCGTTCCAGTAAGCCGCAGAGTGATCGCCTTGAATATACAAAAGCACAATTTAGAATAAAATTACAAACCCTAACTCCAAAATTGACAGACAATTCAAGAAAAGGAGGAGCTGCATACCCAAGATTTGCAGAGAAAAGGGTAGACGAAACGGTAGAGAAAGCAGAGAATCAACGCGTAGCCGTGAGCCGCTGTTTTACTCTTAGCGAAATGTGAATTGAGGAGATGAAGAAGATGATACTGAGGAATCAATGGATTGAGGTGATATATATAATGTTAATTAAGTATCTAATTTATTATTGGATTTCTTTCGTTTTTATATTGATTTTATTAATATTATAAGTATTTTATTTGAATAATTAATTGGGTATGTACTAGTTCTGTGGATTGTTGGCGAAGGAAACTGAGAGTGAGAGTGCTAAGGAAGGCAAATGTCACCCGTTGCATTTTTCACAATATTATTATTTTTGTTCTCGTGATGGATAAACTAGATAACTGTCGTACAATATTCGTATGCGAACTTTCAATTTATTATTTTTATTAATAAATTATAAATTAATAATTTAAATTATTATAGAACTATTATATATTACATTCTTTTTAACAAAATTAAACTATGTAATGTGTTGCAAGGGAGAAAAAATCAAAAATCAAGGGTAAAAAAGGAGTATTATCTCACAAGGTTGGAATACTGAAGCTGACTTTCTGTCCACTACGGAAAATTGTAAAATTGTTCTAAATTGGGAAAAACGGGAATTTGGCAGCATTAATAACCAAACTTGTGACCTGCACAAGCAAATTCACGATTATGGGAAGGCCATGTTACAAACAGCTCTAAAATTCGTGAAGCTGAATTGAAAGGATAACTGGATGAAATTCTTGAATAGGAGAATATTATGTGGAAGCAAAGATCCAAAGTTCAATGGATCCAAGAAGAAGACCTAAATACCTGTTTTTTTCTTGCCAAGGCCTCGCAACGTTCTGCCAAAAACAACATTAGAGGTCTTAGGGATGCTTCTGGGCTGCTGCGAACGGATATGGAGGGCATGGGCTCCATCGCAGTGAACTATTTAACTGATATCTTTACTTCTATCCAGCCTACGGATGACAATCTAGCTGCAGCACTGACTGATATTGTTCCCAAGGTCAGCCAGGAAATGATCACGAGCTGTATCGTGCTTATTCTCCCGATGAGGTATAAACTTCTCTCTTCCAAATGTTCCCCTCAAATCCCCTGGTCCGGATGGTTTCCCCGTTTTAATCTTTCAGAAATATTGACGGATTGTTGGTAGGTATGTTGTTAACTGTTGCTTGAACTTTCTTAATAATGGGAACCTTGATGTCAAGTTGAATTACACTCATATTGTGCTTATCCCTAAATGATACCAATTTCGATCTAATGTTGTTTATAAAATTGTTTCTAAGTGTATTACTAATCGTCTTAAGCTTTTCATGAACTCAATCATTAGTAAGAATCAATCTGTCTTTATACCTGGTAAGCTTTTTATGAACTCAATCATTAGTAAGAATCAATCTGTCTTTATACCTGGTAGGCTTATCACGGACAATGTTTTGGTCTCTTACGAGATTAATCACTACCGTAAATGGAAAACCAGTGGTAAGAAGGTTTTCTTTGCTTTGAAAATATATTTGAGTAAAGCTTTTGATCGAGTGGAGTGGCCTTTTATTGAGCGTGTTTTACTGAAACTTGGTTTTCATCCTAACCTTGTTGCTACCGTATTATGCTTTGTGAGTCCATTGTGTTCTATTCTATCATGTTTAATGGCAACCACCATCACATTATTCCTTCTCATGGCATTCCCCAAGGAGATCCCCTTTCTCCCTTCTTATTCTTGCTTTCCACTGAGGCCCTTTGCTCTCTTTTTGATAGTGTTGCTAGTAGAGGCGATATAAAAGGTGTCAAGGTCAGTTCCAGTGCTCCTTCTATCTCTCACCTTTAATTTTTGATGATACTATGATTTTTAGTGAGGCCTTTGTTGATTATGCTTGCTCTATTATTAATGTCTTGCGTACCTATAGCTTGGGATCTGGTCAGGAAATTAATTTGGAAAAGTCTATTATCATTTTTAGTAGAAATACTAATGTCTCTTTGCAAAATCAGATCCAAGCTATTCTTAATGTTCATATAGTTGATAAACATGAGAAGTATCTTGGTTTGCCAACCACCATTGGGAAAAATAAAAAAGAAGTTTTCGGCTGGCTCCGTGAAAAGGTACGGAATAAGGCTCAATCTTTTGAAGGAAAACTTTTATCTAAAGTCGGCAAAAAAGTTCTCATCAAATATGTTTTTCAAGCATTCCCACTTATGTCATGAGTTGTTTTAAGATCCATGATTATCTCATTAAAGATCTTGAATCTCTTATTAATAATTTTTGGTGGAGTGACGAAGGTAAAAATAAGATGCATTTTGTGAACTGGCAAACCATGACTCTTAGTAAAAGGGATGGAGGTCTTGGATTTCAAGATCTCCATGTTTTTAACTTAGCTCTTCTTGGAAAACATATTTGGAGAATTATTGAGTATCCTGTCTCTCTTTTGACCGTGCTTTCAAAGCTAAATGCTTTCACCATTCTGATATTCTTCACGTGGTTCCTAAATCTAATTCTTCTTATACTTGAAAAAGCATTTGTGTTGCTTTAGAACTTGATAATCCAGGTATTCGTTGGAGAGTTGGCAATGGCGAACAGATTGACATATGGAATGATAAGTGGATTTCGGGAACACCTTCCTTCAAAATAAGAACCCGGGATATCCACCATGAGGGACCCCTCGTCGTTTCTTTTCTTCTTCATCCCTCCCTCGACGAATGGGACTTGCCCATACTCAATCATTTGTTCTGACAAGAAGACATGGATGAAATCTTGAAAATCCCACTGGCCAACTAGAACACATTGACATGGCATCATTCTAAGAATGGTCAATATTCTGTCTCTACATCCTATCACCTGGCATTGGATATTAAGAAGCAACAACGTGCTTCCATGCTTGGCAGCCCTTCCTCGGTCTCTCCTAGAAACTGGTCCTTCGTATAAAATCTTAGGATCCTGGGCAAGATTAAACATTTTCTTTGGCGACTTCTCCATAGCTCTCTTCCCACCTCTCACGAGCTCAAACGGAGACATGTGTTGGAGGAAATTTGCTCGGTTTGCAATGGCTCTTTCGAGTCTCTCGTACATCTTATGCGTGATTGCCATTTTTCCCGCATGTTTTGGGCTCTTTCTAATGTCCCCGCTTCTAAAATCTACTTCCCATGTGATTCACCTTGGGATTGGGTGAATGGTGCACGAGTTCGTATGGATACTGGGGAATTTGAGTTCTTCGTAGTTTCTTGTTGGTGCATTTGGTACAATCGTAATCGGGTCTTCCATGAACAACTCAGTTACGATCCTCTTTAATATGTCAACTTTGCACGTCATCACCTTGGATTTTTCAAGGCCAACACTTATACTCCTGTTGGTCAAGGAATTTTTGCTCAACAATTCACGGATTTAGGTCCTTAGTCTGCTAGCAATTCGACTTTTGACAGGATAACAATAGTCGCCATATACCACACTGGCTTAGTCTTGGCCTGGTACGTCAAAACTGCAAGGCAAGCTAGCTGTTGAGGTCGCCGAAGCGTATGCAGCTCGTTTATCGATACACTTGGCTAAGGATATGGGATTTCACCTAATCATTTTAGAAAGGGTCTACCTTTCAGTTGTTCGGTGTGTTAATCAAAGCTGGGGTAGATCGTGGTATTGCGTGACCGATTTCTCTTGAAATCAAAGAACTGCTAGCCAATTTTCAGTCTTCCAAAGTCAGGCATATCAAGAGGGAAGCGAATGCGCTTGCTGACTTGTTGAGTAGAAACATAGGGAGCAATTCTAATGGTTTTGGAACTCTACCTTTTGAATTCTCTGAACCAGTCTGATCTCCTGCTAATCATTCTAGGATCGAGCATTGCAGTAGTACTTGATGTTGTATTTTCTTTGAGAACTCTGTTTTTCTCTCTTCCATTGTAGGCTTACTTGCTTCACTTGTAACTTCTTATTTTTTGAACGAAATTAATTCTTCTCTAAAAAAAAAAAGGAGCATTAAAAGTTGGTCTGCTTACTATCCTGATACTCTTCACTTTCATAATAGTAATATAATAGAAAACCGATAAAATGCTACACGTGTAAAGCGTATTTCATATTATCTTGCCTTTTTTATGTGTATGACTTAGGATTATGTTGCCTTTTTGCTTCTCATTGATGTATTTATTTTTTAGGAGTATGTTATCCACTATGTGACTGATGTCTGTATTTATGTTGTTTGGTCTGAGTTTGAGTTATAAGTAGAATTACTATTGCTAACGTTAAACCACTTAGATGCTTACGCTTTGAGTGATTTTCGATCAGTATTGACATGCCTTAAGCAAAATCTTATAAGTTTGTTTCCCATGTAAAAAGGAAGTCATGTTAGTTCTGTGGTCCACAAAGCTAAGTGAGAAACCTATTTTGCGCCAAATAAAGTATTTTATATCGGCTTTTATTTGCGTGATTACTAGGTTGAGAAATCCCTAAGTTATTGCATCATTTCATACTCATGCATACTCTTACCATCACATACCGACGTGGCTGAAAAGCCACATGTCCATGAGGTTGATGATACGTACACCAAACTGACACGCACAAAAGTGCCAACCTTCGGTAAAATAGGCACCTGCAAAACAGTAAGACAGACGAGCCCAATAACGTCATGCATCGAACATACGATGGCGCTCTTGAAACTCGAAATGAATAACATGTAATTAGGGGAGTAGAAGTGTCAACCTTAGAACATTAAACAAATTGAGTCATGTGCTAAAATCCCCTTTAATTCGACCTGACTAGCTGAGTACAAAATCATGAGAAATTAATTGCACTTGTAACAAACTTACCACCTGGTTTTACTTTTGAGTCATTATCCAGTTGAGAGAGAGAGAGAGAGAGAGAGAGAGAGAGAGAGAGAGAGAGAGTCGTAGCAGCAACAGTAGCTAATCACCAGTGAGGGACCTTCGGACTAACTCTAAGTTCTTATTACTTTGGAAACGAACTTACTAAATCTTCTTCTTGCCTACCCACCAGAGAATTCACTTTTTTTGCATCTCTAGTGTTTATTGTTATCAATATGTTGATTCAGTAGTGTTTGTGCACTATTTTTATACACATTATTACATCAACAGTTTACTAAATAGCCCTCTCGGATACACCAACGTATTTAAGGAATATTGCCTCCCTTCACTAACTATTTTACCTAGTTCAATAGTTGTGTTTCATTGTTGTATATATGTTAAGCAAAGAAGACAAGACCGTGAGAATCGAAGAGAGAAAGATATACAAGGAGGGAGATCAAAGAAAGACTCAAAGAAGGAAATAAATCAAAGAGAAGATCATATTTAAAGAAGAAGAATCTGGAATCAATATCTTAACCATCAAGATTGAAGAATCTGCAAGAATATAGAAGATTTTTTACGGATTTTGTATATACCTAATAGAACATTATAAATACAAGATCCCAATTAGTTTATAATACCTATACTAGTTATTTCACTTGTAATCCTTCTAGTCTAGTTATGTGTTCTTTGAGAAGTAGTTTGTGGTTCTGATTCATTGGAGATTGTTATGTCAAGGTGAATCACCAATGACATGTGTTAGTCTCTAACCACGATGGTTACTGTTCATTCGGCTAACGATGTCGCAGGTCGCGACCCATACCCCAGGTTGCGAGGTGTTGTGGATAACCAAGAGGCGAGTATGTTGGTTGCGACCCATACCACCAGGTCGTGACTTGCAGTGGATAACTAGAGGGGCAGACTTCCCTGGTCGCGAACTGCACTGTAGAATCTATTTTCTGCTTTTATTTCACCTAGTTTATTTATGCAGATATCACTTCTTTTCTTACGTTTTATTTCACTATCAAGCAAGAAACCTTAGTTTTGTAATCACATCTTGACATTGGATTTTGATCCTTGAGTTAGATTATCAATCGAATTACTTGTTCTTTCGCAATTTCATTTTCTCTTGTGATTGATTGATTGGTTTATGCTTATAATATCTATCATCATGCTTAATTCAATTATGAATGTCATCGTGAATGTTATGCTTGTGTTATGAGTACCTAATTTCTTTGATAGATGCAGTAGTCATGTATGATTAATCAAATTAGGATCTTTACCTAGGATTCATTCATACGTGTTTTAACCTTTTTCTCAGACTTCGTAAAAACCCCAATTTCAGTAGTCTTACTCTAAATCTTCAAACACATTCAAGTTAATCAGTCGTCTAACAATCGATTGATTTCTCTACCTCACATCATCAAAGAATGTTTTGGTTAAACTGATATTGGTAGTTTATTTGGACAAATAACTTTGACAACATATTGACAGTAGGTCTAATTCGTAATCAATTAGTATGAAATGCTACCGTGTCTATTTGCTATCTCTTGATTCAAATATGTTTTAGTTCATTTATTTTACTTTTTCAAACCAAACTCAACCTTACAAGCTATTACTTGCAAGCTGTTATATTTGAATACTCGAAAACGTCATAGAGACCTAGTTAGCTCATTGAGAACAATCTCGTAGTTAAAGTCTAATTACAAGAACTATTGTAGTTACGTTGTATTTTATCAAGTACTAATTTGAGAGCATCAACGAACATGACATATACACTCCGAGACAATAATCGTACAATTAGGGAGAACAACGCAAAATTAAAAGCATATATAGATAATAGAAAGTTGAATAAGTATATTAATGGTAATCGAAAGGTAGCCGCAATATGAAGAGTTCCTTATTTTTTTTAATCTTTTATCTGCGATATGT
Source organism: Plantago elongata (assembly GCA_036897095.1). NCBI lineage: Eukaryota > Viridiplantae > Streptophyta > Magnoliopsida > Lamiales > Plantaginaceae > Plantago > Plantago elongata. Next base: position 2,421 of record JAYMSP010000733.1, on the reverse strand, counting down.
TCATGCATGCTTTATTTCCTCCTTTCGGCTTGAGGACTTGTGCTTGCTGACCCTTTCCCAATAAGTGCAACCCGTTACAAGTGGTTTGATATACTTCTTTAATTAGGTGAATTTCTTGTTTATGTATTGTAGGGAACCACCGGACATATCTCGGTGCACAAGAATGATACTTTTTTACACCAAGGCAACACAAGTATGCAAACGGATTGCGTCCAAGTCACATCACGGGAGAATTAGGCTATTGGACTGATAAAGATATAAACCATCGTAAAAATGGTGATATAGTAATTGGACATAAGAATTCATAAGTTTTCCATGAAGGTGATCATAAGTATCAAGAGTGTAAGACTAATTGGATCATGCATGAATATATGACTACAGATCCACCCTGAGAAAAGACTTCCGACGAAGATATGAAGGTATGTATATTTATGTTCATATCTTAATTCATCACTTATTTTATGGTGATTTTGATTAAATTGAATTAAATAGTTTCTGATTGATGGTGTTAATGGATTTTGCAGCTTAATGATTGGGTATTGTGTCGACTCATGTATAAGAATTATCAGAAGCAGATGAAAAAGAATGCAACGAAGGATCCAGAGGTGAGCAAAAATGATGAAAATTCACCTTTACAAGAGGTCAATGATGCGAGGCACAATGATTTGGCTGAAGTTGCTAATGGTTTAGGTCATCATGTTGCTGCTAATCTTCAACATCCCATTCAAAATAATTACATGGGTGATGTTGTTGCTGCTCATCGCCCTCTCATCATTCATGACTTTCATGGGTCTTGATGTTGCTAATACTCATCGTCATGAGGTGTTGCTGGTCATCACCGTTCTTTCACCAATAGCTATAATTACAATCATCATGGACTATCTCCACCATGCATCCCCCCTCTAGGAATGGATCCCGGTCCTTCATCTAGCCACAACTACAATTCATTCGGTAATACTCATCGTCCTCACATGGGTGATGTTGGTCATCACAGTCCTTTCACCAACAGTAGTAATTACAATCATCATGGACTATCTCCACCATGCATCCCTCCCTAGGGAATAGATCCCGGTCCTTCCTCTAGCCACAACCAGAATTCATTCGGTAATGGACACAACAACGACCAGGTTCATGATTTTCCACTTGACAACACCACGGATGATGACATTAGTGATCTGTATTTCGATATGATGGTGATCTTTTGAATATGCAAAATTTAGAATTCATGGGAGGTTACGAGAATAGCTTTGATGATCTTTCAAATATGTAAAATTTAGGATTCATAAGAGGTTACGAGAATAGCATATAACTCATGTTCCTCCGCCGTCAGCCGCTGATGATCCCCAAAGACAATAAAGTCATGAAAAGAGATTATCAAGAAAGTCTAGTTATATTTTTAGATGTATTTTTATTATTTTGGAGCATTTTTTATTTGTGTTTGATGGTGCACGTACTTTGACAATTTCAGTAATGTAATTTTGGTGATTGATATTAAATTGACCATTTACCATTTAGTTTGGTAGTTGGTCCACTACGACACGGGTTATATCGAAAAGGTTTGTATTGTCATTGACTTGATCATATATATGCAAATATAAGTGACTGGACATACAATAATTTATGAAAAGACTAAGAACATGTAATGTGTATATAATTAAATGAGATTCGAATTACAACATAAGTGATTGGAACATGCAACATAATATATGACTATGAGAGTACGTAATAGTAGTAAAATTGAAATTCTCAGCAAACATTGCTCCGTGATTGCTACTTTTCAATTAGAAATCTGAAAAATCTTATTAATCACCTTATTCATCCAAACACTCATCTGATCGAGTAGAACTAGAACATAAACGAATTACGATTTTGATGTAATATTCATCCACGGACATGAGCATCGATCTCACTAGTGAATTTGATATGGATTTTCACCATTTCATGTGGATGCGGAGTATCAGGCTCCCTGAGAACGTACTCCGTTATCCATGTAACAATGTTACTCCCTTGTTTGGTTTTGACATGAATCATTACAGCAAGATGTTTGTGCAAGTCAAGAAAATCTCCTTCAACCCACTTATAAGTTATACTCTTCTCCTCCACGTCAGCCTTCTCAACCACAACCTTTGAACTACACTTTTCTCCATCTAGATCATCATGTATATATACATATAGTTTAATTCTGTAAGACTATTGAATAATCAATCGTGTTTATTCATAGAATGATGTAGGGTATATATACAAAATATAATAAGGTATGTATAATCTAATTAGGAATTAGAAGCATAAGACTAATCTAACTAGGACTCTAATAAATATAGATATGTCTAATCTAACTAGGATTACATAGTCTATCACACCCCCGCAGTCGAATCGGGAGGAAGTCTGACACTGAGACTGTCACGAAAATCATCAAAGAGT
>JAYMSP010000732.1:0-42717 GCA_036897095.1 Plantago elongata | reverse complement strand
AAGAATTAAAGTGGAGGTCTTGTTCTACTAGGATTAGAAGTTCCAGTTCAATTAGGAATAGAGAATAGTTTTTGGTTAATTAAAAGTAGAGTCCTAGTTGGTTTAGAATAAGGGTCAGTTCTATATAAGTAGCTTCTTTTGTCATTAGTGGGCATTGAGAAATATTCTTTGGTTTAGTTTCGATCCACAGAGGATTGGTCGCTCTTGTGAAGAGTGGAGTCTTAGTTTATATTTCTTCCTATCAGTTTATATATAAAAAAGCAACCTGTTTGCACCAAAAACAACTTTACCCTTATTTCAGTTATATAGCAATCTATTCAGTTCTATCACATTACCTCTTCTCCCATAACAAAGACCTTGGGGTCAGCGGCCATCTCTTCATCAAGTGCTGAATTTAAAGCATCACGCACAGTCATCTGCAACGAATAGTCAAAGAAACCTCACTGACCACAATCACAACACCATATAAAAAAATGCTCAGTTGTCTTCAGGGCAGAAAATGTTGCTCCATGTAAATAATAATTGTAGTTAGCAGGGAAGCAAACTGTATTCAAACAGTTAGATCATGACATTTTTACATTCGATCATGTAAACAAATCATTTTAGTATAGTGCTATTTAAGTAGTATTAACTAGATAATATATACGGTTTACTGAAACAACATAAGACATAACAAAGATGTGCTGTTGCAGGAACAACTAAGAGCTTTATCCTAGTAACTTGGGGTACGTTATAATGAAATACGGACGTAGATGGTACCAATACAGTGTGTATTTACTATTTAATAACAAAAGAGACCATAGAACTGCTAGGTCAATCAGGTCAACTGACTGTCACCAAGTCTCCTAAAATCCGTATATTTTTTACATAATTCTAGATATATAAAAAAGATTTTGAACCACCAGTAATACCCAGCCCAATTCTGTAGTTAAGAAAGACATCGTGCCAAATGACAAACTTTTAAGTTTACACATAATCATATGACCAAATACCCGAATACCACTATCAAAATAACCAATTAGCATAAGATCCCCAAGTTAAACTAATTAACAAAGAAGTGATAGTCTTAAAAATAACCACTTTTACCTAAAACATTAGAAAAACCCACACCACCACTCACCCAGGTATTCATCACATTCCCCTAATTTAGACAATTGAGTAAATTCTCTTCTCAACAAAGAATCCCATGTGTTAAGTTTACATGACAACAGTCCTCCACTCACCTTCCCTTGCTAAAAAGGCAAGTTAAGCTTCAGTTGACTAAAGCCAAAACAAATGATCTCATCTCTCTTCAAACCAATCGCACCACATACCTACTACTCCGGAACACGCAAGTAAAAACAAACAAAATCAGTTGCAGGGGCAATGCGTTTGACTCCGTTAACTAAACTCTTACTTTTACCAATCAACTACACATGGGGAACTTTATCCAAATCAAGAAGAAAACTCCATCACTAACCACTTTCCACTAAAGGGTATCGAACTATCGATAACTAATTCCATACGCAAGCATCAAGAACACTACACTTTCACGCCATTCCAAGCTAAAACACTTCATAAAAAGCATTAAACACGCAATTCACACCGACAAGTAGATGCCAATTTACCTGATTTCCAGATGAGGCAAAAGCCCTGGACGCAACAACTCGAATCCCTTGCTCCAAACTCTACAATAAACGGATAATCAAAAGCATGAAATTCATCAAATCAATAGCAAAAACAAAAACAAAAAAAGGGAAATTGGAGCACGAAATTCACCAAATCAAACCAATTGGAGCATACCAGAGATGGGTTGGGTGTGGAGGCGAGTCTGTGCCTAATAAGCCCCAACATTTTGTCTTTTTGGTTAGAAGAAGCAACCTAATTGACAAGAACGAAAGGTAATAAAGATCCGATTTTTAGAATCGAATTGGGAAATTGGTGATGGAGAAGAAGGAACCTTGTTGCTGGTTGTTGAGAAGAGAGAGATAGAGAACAATTGGGCTCTGGTGAGCTCTTACTTTTTGTATAGTAACCTACCTACCTGTTGATCGAGAAAATGATGGTGGTGTATTTCTATATTCGGTAAATTGATGATGATGACGGTGTCACACTCTAGCCTCTACTTTGTAAAGTGCTTCTATACTATTGTTCTAATCATTATTCTCCTAATTGGTATGCAACATCACCCCTCCTAAGTTGTGTGAATTCCCGGTGGCACGGGCTGCATTTCACGACTTTATGTGAGGTTAGGACTGAATAAGACGGTAGTCAGTAGTACTGTTAGAATGGAGAGGTTAGATCGTTTCGTTCAGAACTGCAATTCACAACATTCGACGAAGTTAAAACATCTAAATTGGAATTGTGATTCACGAACTTAGGTGAGATTAGGACGTTCAGCTCAGGAGTGCAATCCACGACCTTATGTGAGGTTTGAACGTCTAGCTTAGGAATGTGGTCCACAACCTTAGAAGGACCTGGATCGCTTCAGAAGCATTTGATACTCTGGATGTTCAATTTAAGATTGTAGTTTGCATTCTTAAGATGGAGAGGTTAGAACTTTCAATTCGGGACAGCATTCAACGACCTTAAACGAGGTTTAAACGTCCAATTTAGGATTGTAGTCCACGACCTTAGAAGGATTCGGAGTTTATGATGCATTTGGTGCTCTGAGCATAATTATGCTTCGACAAGATAAAATAAATTTATGAGCTACCAACTATACGTTCTCTATTGAAATTTAACAGTATACGAGTTAATGGAATGATTGATTTGAGTTGCTTTGAAATGATAGTGATTGAATTTGCTTTGCTTGGGGATAAATTGAATTTTCTTATTGTAGCCTTAGCAATAGTAATAATGAAAACATTGAAGTGTATCTTTACTCAATTTGAGTAAGCAAGGATGAATTGGCTATCTACCCATTTAGCTGGATAAACTTGTACTTGTCCATTCTTAATCTTCTTGAAACAAATGGAATATGACAAAAAAGATTAGGCTAATGAATTAAGTGTTAATGGTGAGGATGCGGAAATTTAGAGTGGTGAGTCAAGTGGGTTTTATGAAATTGGCTACTTTAACTTTAACGATTTCTATTAGGAGAAAATTGAAGTTTACCCCTTAGTTATTGTTTTAAAATAGCTTCCCACCAAGCATTTTGAAAGGTTTCAATCAACTCCTTGACCCCGTGGAATGGAATCCGATCTCTCGAGGGCCGGCTCAACATTTTTAGGGCCTTATGCGAAAATTTATAATTCTAAATTTGCACTTTAAATTATTATAAATATTTTACCGTAAAATTTTAATTAGAACAGAAATTTTAAATTAAAATCGCATGACCAAATATATTAATCTATACTAATTTTTCAATGCTATGACAAAATCAATATGAAATTTTAGAATTTAAACTAATGTTTAACGTGACTTTGAAATGTTTTTTAAACTTTACAATATTACATATATATAATTATAACAAGAGCATGGAAAGATTACACTAAGTTAGTATAGCTTAAAAAATAAATAAATTCATATTATGTAGTATACTATTATTGAATTTAAAATTTAAAATGATCAACATGATAAAAATAAATAATATGACAACCGTATCTAATCAAATGCAACATATATATATTCTTGAATATTTAAACTTAGGTAGAGTTTAAATGAATGTAAATTCAACTAAAAAGTAAAGGTAACTAAATGATTTATGTGATATTTATAGTTAAATACAAGTCAAGAGATAAGGTTAAAAAAGAATAGAAAAATAAGTTATGAACGTGAAAAATAGATCAAGAGGGTAACACTAGGTGTGAAAGAACTTAATTTTAAAGGACAAAGAGGAAAAAAAGAACTCGTGAGTGGAATTGTGGAAGTGAGGAAGGAAAACTACTAAATACTCCAATGTTCTCTCCCAATATTTTGAACAATTTAAAATACATTATCATATAGTCTATGACAAACATTTGGAGGCCCGGATTTTTTGGGCCCTGTGCCATGGGCCTCCTGGCACAGGCCCTAATCCGGCCCTGAATCTCCCATCGCATTATAGTGTGTACAACTTCACGGATTAGTGGTGTAAAATCGTTATTGGTATCAAAATATAGGTAGATGATAGCTGCAGTTTTAAATGATTGGTATAGTATATGACATGAAAATGAAAAGATCATTGCAAATGGAATGTCATTATTCATTATCTTTGCATATGAGGTGTTGTTTCCAACTTTATAAAAGTTGAGGGGGCAAAGTATGACTTGAGAAAATAAAGAATATACATGTACATCTGCATTTGGCCTTTCATGGTTGCCAATGGTTTCCATTAGGTACACACATAGAGGGTTGCGTTAGTTTCAACTACCTAATAATGATTTCGGATAATAATTTTACTATATGATTTGATCGATGCAACTTAGATGAATGCGTATAACACATAGAGTCGATGGCACGGTTATCTCTAAGAAATAAGGCGTATGTACAGATCGTTACACCATCTAACACAAGTTCAGGTGAACATGCTCAAACTTAGCTAGGTACCGCCTTCCCAGTCATGCTTTCCAAAATTTGGTTTGTATTTATGCATTACAGAAACTGTAATGTTTCCAGAGTTCTGATCCAAATCCAAACAGATTGATCAGCAATATATCCAGTCTACATACATCTTGAACCGCACACATAAAATTGCCTATTTCTCCTCTAACAACCATAACTCATATGGCTTTACTGCTGAAGATAAATAGGCTACACTCACAGCAGATGAACTACAGATGGAAGCCGAATAACGAATGCAAGTACTTCAATGCTTTCCTCTCAGAATACTGTTCGGATTAAGCATTTGTTCTCTCTCTCAGAAGTTGAGTTTGGTCATGGGATGAATAAGGCGAACAGTAGCATGATTTCATGCTCAAGAGACTCTTCATTTGTCTCCCTTTCGGAAAGACCTTTTTGAAGCTTCTCCTTTTCTTTTTGCGCATGATTGATTTCTTATCCTCAGGCTCAGATGACTCCTGCAGGATAGTAGTAAAAGTGAACCTAATGTTCAAACGGAAAGGAGACCACTATACTGAAATCGAAATGCCATCACAATGTTTATACCTTTGGTGATACTGATACATCATCATCATATGGCATTGCATCTTCGAAGCAATCATTTTTACCTGCATTTATAACAACTATTCATCAATAATAACAATATAGCTAGTACTAGTATTTTACCAAACAATGCAGAGTGATAAAAATTTCTCACCTATCTCATCATCATGTTCATCTTCTGTGTTATCCTTGTAATATATCCGGAAACTAGGTGAACCTGCAAAGGCCTCATCGTTCGAATGGCCAATCATTCTGTCATCATCATCGTCCTCATCCTCCTCACCATAATCAGCATCTGTGAATACATCTTCTGAAGTATAGTCCTCATTATCTTTTATGACATTTTCACCCGAGATTTCTTCCTTTGTCACGTTAATTTCATTACCAGAGCTACTTGCAATGCCATTCTCCTTGGCAGAAGCCTCGTCTTTTGACTTCTCCGCCTCTTTCTGCTGGGGTTCTTTAACTTTCCCATCGTTGCTCACGCTACCTTCAAGCGATGATGGTGCTGTTTTTGAGCCGTCTGAAGTATCAGATTTATGCGATAGCAGCTTTTTCTTCGACATGGTGGTCGACCGCATGTGCTTTTTAACCGATATGTCAGGGAAGATTGGGCGGAGCCTGGCTGTGAACGCCATGCCATTGGTGTCTATCCTTGAAACACCACAACCCATGATATTAAGGATAAGTGGATATTATGTATTTCGATTGTGGTGTGTGTATGGATTGTCCAGCTTGGGGACAAAAATAGAGAGCAAAAATCAAGCATATAGAAAGGAAATGGTGAACGCGGAACAAGCATTATATTGTCAGGAAAAGGTTTGATTTGACCATGTTCAGGGGCTGGGAAGGATTTGTTGAAATCTTCATGTAGTTGTTGCTCTTTACATGTTATATTTTGCTAAAATTGAAAATTCCCATGGTGTTCTGACGGTCCACATTCGATTTTATGATTTTTACTTTTAAGGTTGATTTGGATATCTAGAAGGTTAAAATTTGCCAAGAGTTTCTAGAACTCATATCTGCAAGGATAAATTGTGTTTAAGAGTTCTAGAAGTAAACCTGATACCGTAACCTGATTTCGATCAGGGGAGTGGTCTTTTTCAGCTACGGATGGCAAATATTTACCAGAATTAGTGGCTCCTCATAAATCTGTTAATATTGCGAAAGATAAAAGAAAGGGAGGAAAAAAAATGAACAATCACATAATCTTCTAAATATTCTATTGTTGGATTGAAAAGCTCAACTGAATCAACATCCAAAAAGGAACCAAAAGGACTAATTAGCCAAAACCAAAACCATACTATCTGCATAATGTTGTGCTTGCACAATTGCAATCTAATAAGTTACACAGAGGACTTATATCATGGCACAAGCTAGAAATAGCTCAATACTCCTTGATTAGATCTCGATCAAAGTCCGGTTGTTCTAAATAGCGTGTCGTTATAAGTTTAATGCGACTGAAATATGAAATATCATAAGCTCTATTGCAGAAAAGTTCTTGAACTAGACAACTAGTCCACAATGCATCAAAGCATGCAGATAGACCAAGCTCACGAGAAGTAGCAACAGTAACAACGTCCTAGGCGCAGAGTAATTATTCAATAAAACTGGGGAATGCTTGTAATTTCCAGCACACGATAACACAACATTTCAAAAGAGATCCGGTGTAACACGTTAAGTTTGAGACATCATCGGGTCATGATAACACAGCATTTCAAATGCTTTTCACAATTATAGCATAAAATCTATGTAGTATTATATGTTGTGTTTATTGTTTTCTAAAGAAAATTCCAACGTCTTCCAAAATTATCAGATATACATCCTGTATAAAACCCGAATGATACTGAATACAACAGCAGGAGCAAATAGACTAATAGAGAACAGATCTAGTCAAAAAAAACAGGAAATGCTGAATAGTTTCAAATACTACATGATAACAAAAGATTGCAAATGAGAAACAATGTACTAACATAGAACAGGTTGAAACATTATTCAGCAGGGTGCTTGATTTGGTTCTCAGAATTCATAGCATAATAAGAACCTATGTTGTCAATAAATCGTCAATGTTATTAATAAAAAACGTGTATCAACATTGATGTCTGTTTTGTCATATACAGAATACACATTTTGTTAACAACATAGTATACGTTTTGATTAATAACACGAATGATTTTGTTGACTAGATAAATTATCTGGAAAATATACGTAGAGACCGTCTCTCTAGATACTTTGTAAATCGAAAAACGGAAAAGATAATCAGCTGACATACCTCCGATCAGCCGCCCGTTGATCTCCGTATATCGTAATTCCGCCACCAATAAGTACCTGAAACTCATTTAACTAGAATTGACAAACACTTCATCAGTTTTCTTCTCCAGTATGTACATAAAATTGCTAACAGAACATTGAAATTGAAAGGAATTGAAAATGGAAAGGTAGAGATCGTACTCTACTTACCTTCCTCAGCTGTCAGTCAGTAGTAAAACTAGCTCCGGCCAGCCACCACGCAACGAATTTCAATTTTGGTACGAAAAGAAATTGGGGAAGAAGAGAAGAAGATGATGACGAGAAGGTAAATTGCAACTTGGCGCCAAGAAATTGATGATGCTCCGAGTCGAGTCGAGTCGAACCGAGCCGAGTATCTCACTCTTAAAACTCGACTAGAGCTATAATCGAGCCTGAGTTCGGCTCTGCTTGACTCGTTTTAACAAAATTGACTACAGTATTTGTAAGTTCGAACGCGTTCATTTGGTTCGAGTTTTACTCGAGTTTCGAGTCGGAGTTCGTTAAGATTCTGCTCAATGACTGGAAACCAAAACCTAACCAAATCGTATGATTAATCTTAGACAAATGATATTAGAAAGTATGATTGTCATTAAATAGCAATTAACAATCCGTGAACAGCACTTATTATTTAATTGATTTGTTAATTAATTACAGTTAATGCTGTATTTTCAGTTCTTACATTGCATCAATATGTGTCACACTAAGATAGACTATACATGGATTCAATTTGTTGTACAGAATGTATTACTGGAGCTTAACCCACAAGCCTGTACTTGGTACACGGCCATGTACAACAAACAGCAGGTAGTATCCCGGAGGAGCGATCTCGCGTGTAGTTGGTCCGGTTACGTCGGCACCATACGAATTCGCCCCTGTTTCCCAGACCTGACCGCGTCGAAGAACAACCATCCTCTGGTTCATAGAGAAAGAGTGTGTGGTAAATGATGGTGCCAAAAGCCTAACCGAGACCTTGCCTGCCCTTAAGAATTTTGACACTTCAAATGTCAGTGAAATCGGCACATTGTACCCAATAGTCCGGTCGACTCTGGTAATTCTTGGCCTTAAGTTGTTGTGTCGAGGCAACAAGTATGGTGGAGAGAACGATTCCAGGCTTAAATCGGTTGGATAGATGACGTTTGTGAAGTTGTAGAATGCATGAGGATTGCTACCTCCCACAAGTACACGCCCATCGGTTAGTACAATCGCAGAGGAGTGGTACATCCGGGGTCTAGGGGAGCCTAACATGAGTTGGAACCGGTTGTTTAGTTGGCGATCAGGATTGTAAATCACCGGCCTAGTGACAGCATCTCTACCAAGTTCCCAACCTGCTGTCCCGGATTCTCCACCATTGATGATTATGATGTTTCCGTCTGGGAGGATCAACATATCGCTCATAACCCGCCGCATTGGCATGTACTCCATCTCCCATCTGGGATTTGGATCTGTGACTTTCATGCGGAGGCAGGTTGCGGTTGCGTGAACGAAAGTCCCTCGTAATGCGGCCCGGAATGCAGGGCTTGAAGTACCACCACATATAAGGACTTCTGCTTGTATTGGAAAGTTTTCATTGATTGGGAGTAAAACCGAGGAGCCGGTACTAGGGTAGTTTCGAGGATCACCACCAGGTATCATAGGGAACTCTCTGACTATACGGTTTTGGTTGTAGTCTAATGCAATGGAACGCTTGTTCGCGAAGATGAACATGGTCCCGTCTGGTAACAGGTGGAGAAACGGGTATAGGTTGTTCTCGTCCTCATCTCTTGTTTCGCGGAGGAAATGGAGATCTAACAAATCTGGTGAACCAGAGTTTTTAGGGTAGAATTCATAGTTAAATTGATCTCTACCTCCGACTATGATCACACGCCCATCAGGGAGGATATGGTTCGTGGCATACCATCTTCGTTCGGACAAATCAGAAGGGAACTCGACCCAATCACAAGTATCCCCACTACATGGAGCAATAGTACGCACTGCGTGATCACCATCATTGAATCCCCCCGTCTGGACTAGTGTCCCGTCAGGCAAAACTGCACCCGATGAGCACCACGTGTTAGTTTGAACCATCAAAGGCCGGAACGTATTTTTCCAAATATCGTACATGATGGAATGCGCCGTGCAATCCTGATGGAGCACAGGGTCCGTAGGATCATACCGGCAACGCCCACCTGGAAGGGAGAGATTGGAAGGGCCGAAATCTGTCCTGTCGAACATGACAACTTTGTCGTTCATTAGGAGTTGCATATGCATTGCGGAAATGCCAATGCTTTCTTGTAAGAGCCGCCATTCACCACCGGGGTCATTTGAGGCTGAAGGCAGAAGTTGGGGTGTCGCAGGAGAGAATTTGATGGTAAATAATAGTGAGAGTATGATGAATGTGACCATTTTTGTTGGCATTGGTTCTAGGTAAGAATGAGGTAGCGTACTAAGGATAGTGTTTTGGATACTAGTTTGGAGTTACTTAGGTTGAATATTGATCTTTCCTAAACCTGATTTTTAGTTCATAGAACTATATGCTAATTATCGGCTATATATAGGGAGTTTTTAAATAGAGAGTAACATCTGGTTTATTAAACAAAGTTGCTTTCGGTTTAACAGCATTAGTGAGGCAAGATAATCCTGCAAGCTAAGGATAAGGGGTGGCACAAATGTACAATACATGAATTTAGCAATAACAGAAAGAAAGTGAGTCTGTCATTTACTATGCATGGTATGTTTTCACCTGGAGTTTCTGATCTTGAAGTATCGACGAATTTACAATTATAATAACTTTAGGCGGCCATATTTATTATATTGTTCAATTCAAATCTAATATTTTATAAAAAAGATTAATTTTAATTAAAAAATACCACTTAAATTCTATATCAATCGGTTCCTTAATTATCCAGTATTGAAGCTATGTTAGTGTCAAATCTTGCACGAAAACCTCTTCTGGTTTGGCTAAAAGCTAATTGAGCTTTACATGGATTACGTCCAAGTCTACAAGAGTTCCAACAATAAGAAAGAAAGCAAGGGAGTAATTAAGGCCCAAAAACATAGGTCTCTCTAGTAAAACTAATTAGGGCACTTGCATGGTAGGCATAAATTAAGGTTTTTAAGTTTTATTCATTTTGTCTGAACATAACAAAAAATAACCGAAGTGGATTGAAATGAGCTAAATTTAATTTATTTATAGTATAACTATGAACTAAGTATAGGTAAACTGAAATTAATTAGTTTTTTTAGTAGAATAAAGTCTTGCACCACATGATCAAGTTAGAGTTAACCTCTAGTAAGATTGGGCCATATTAGGTCACTAGCTATGAGAAAACCTGAGTTGTCCAACCCTAGTCTGACGAACTTCCAAGTCGGGCAAAACAATAACTAAGGGGAACCTCCATCGTTAATGTAGGGTCCGACCTCATGGATCCGACCTTATGAGAACCGACCTTGAAGTACTTCACCCTTGCATTGAGATGGTCCATTTGACATGGGAAGGTAAGTTGTGTGACATAAACTAAATGTGTCAGGGTATACATCAATTTTTCGTGCATAAAATATAACATCATTGTCCTCTTTGGGTGACATGGTTACTCCTACTCCTAGACTCCTCATCGTGTGATTTACTTCTTTTTTTTAACAACGGTTAAAGGGTGACTTGAACTCCCGACTTATTGATTGGAGATTAAACGTCTTACGAACTAAGATGCGCTTTGTTGTTCATCGTGTGATTTACTTGCCCCACTATATTAACAAATGTTCTTTCACGCGTATTTAGTCCTTGTATATGGACTGAGTGACTTTCTAACAGGTCTAAAACTTATATGTGTGATTATGTATTTTCATTCTAACTTTCAGCACAATAAAAATTCTATACATGGACATATAGTCCGAATAGGTATAAAATAATTTTAACGAGTTATCGCTAATTAGAATTTGTTTTATACTAGTTAAGTATAATAAGTTATGAAAGATTTCCACCTACAAATCTAGCTAGCTCATCTTTCACACTAAAAATTCTAACAAGCAAAGAAATTGGATATTGTAAGGTCGTTGCGGAAGCAAATAGAATGCTGCTTTTCCGAAGAGTATTTACTTTCAAATAGGAAAGTGGTTTCAATAGTGTAAAACATAAAGAAAGAACATCTTTTGGGTAAATTGACATACCCTACTTCATCAAATCAACTCCACATACTTAATTAATTAAGAATTCGTTCTCTTCATCTACATTGAATTGAATCGAACCGAATTATAATATAAAATAATTAAGTAGAACATAATTGAACTTAATTTAATGGACTGAATCTTATATGAACTGAACTAAATGGATCTCACTGCTTGCAGTACAAAATGACGTGATCTAAGTGGTATAATTACACCTATATTATACTTCTGGTGTGTGCATTCTAAACACAAGATGCTTAATTTGAATCTTAACACACAATACTTCTAATTAAACTTGAATTTGATGTTGTATGTTCTCCAAATATGAGGATGTTTTATAAAAGTTACTCACTTTTGCTATTATTCATGCAGTTTATGCTTGTACGTGAAAAGATGCAATTTAAGTAAACATGCCCTAAGGTATTATATACTTTGCTTGTAGCTTATACAACCTCTTTTCTAACACGTACAGTTCTGAAAATCTAGTGTCTTTTTTAAGAAAAGGAAATAGATAAAGATTCATTACAAGAAGAATTAGGTTCTTCCGAATACAACTACATCCATCAAACTATGTTAATCTTCCGTCTAATCTTAAAATTTGAGATATTTATCCTTAGTAACTTAGGTTTGTATATTGCCAAGGACAAAAACTCCGTTATTCCATTTGAGTAACTTGCAATTCCTTTGCTAAGTTTGCTCAAGTGATGAAAAGAATACTATGTGTTTGTTCATTAATTCTCCTAGGATTTGACTCGACTCGATCCGATCCGATTCGATTACATAATTTACTAAAATGACCTAAGAAAATGTCTTGTACGGCAGGCAAGAGTGATCACATTATATTGCACGTGTTTTTACAAAATCAAAACCAAACCCGAAAGAATGTACTCTATATCCTTAGATGTCGCCTTGTAATTGGACAATTCATTCCTAGATGATCTCCTTGTAGTTGGCCAATTCATTTTGTTCTCACTCTTATTTTGTTATTGAGGGTGTATATACATGAGTTTCTCAATAAAAATAAGCAATCGAATTTGAAAGCCGTCGACTAATATTCTAACGACGTACATTATAAACTCGTGGTACGTATTAAGATATACTATAATAATCTTCACACTTACATTCTCCCCCTTTACGTGTGTGATTACATTGGAAAGAAAGAGCCTTCACAGTTCCAGCTTCATATTCATTCGAGATATAGACATAAAATTCTACATCTTTGAGGAAACGAGTAAGAGGAGAGAGTCTCAAATGAACCTAGTAAAGTATGAGCGGGGGAGTGATGAGACGAATGTTATGTGTGTGATTGTATAGCATCCAATCCAATGTTTACATATGAAATCTTGAGAAACATATCCGAAAATCAATGATAAACATTCATCGAAATATGTTGCAAACAACTCTCCCCCGCTCCCTAAGATGGAGTCACTAACTTAAAAATAACAATACACGAAAGATTAAAATTAGCTAAAATTAAGTTCGTAAACGATTAAAATTACCCAAAATTAAAGCTGGAAAATGTAATATTGAGCTATTTTATTGACTTTGATCATGTCTAATACAAATAAATTACGAATTTGATCAATTTGATACAAATTTTCAAGAACTTGAATAATCATTATTTCACCTATGATGAAATAAAGTTACAACATAAACTACACTAATAAACTAGATATTTTGGCTAGTAGCATCATCACCATCATCAGCATCTTTACTTGATGAAGACACCTGAGTTAGATCACTAGAATCAGAATCCACTGAAGAAGAAGATGAAGATTCTTCTTCACTTCCATCTTCCACAATGTCCCTATCACCTTCATAACCTCTAGCCCTTCTTTTCTTCAAGAATACATGGCAGAGAACCCAATTCCCTATTTCCACTACACAACCCTGCAATTTCAACAAAAACACGAATAATTAAACGACCAGTTTGATCACTAATTAACTCATGTAAAACCGCTTCCTCACAACCACTTAAGCGACAACCAAACCAGTTTTACAAGAGACTGATGAAATGTTATACCTGATTAGTACTATTCTTGTATTGCTTAACGTTGTTAGAGGCTCGGTTGCCTACAAGGCAAATGCAGTAAACATGCATGACCCAATCAGTTCTTGTAGCATGAGAATGCCTCCCTTTGTAGAACACCATAGTTTTCTTGATCCCAAATATCGGAACTCTTTTCGAATACACAATCTGTTTCTCCGAACCAGTGTCCTTCCAGTAACCAGCACGAGTCGCGCTGCTTATTCTACTAACATTCCGATAGTTCGCTTGCTTGTTGCTGAAAAAGTACCTATCCTGTTCAGCTTCACCTGTATATATGTACAACAAATTTATCGAGTCATGGAAGGTTTATAATTGAAAATTTGAAAATTTTCATCTCATCTAAAAGACTGAACGTGCAGATAGGCGCGAAACCATACTAACCAGGCAAGTCCCATGGGTCAAGGCCGAAAATGTTGATCTCGGGGATGACAGAAGCAGGCAAGGGGTGCGAAAACTCTTTGCGTGCCAAGTACTGAAACACGATCTCTTCGTCTGTGGGTTCAAATCGAAACCCTGGTGGTAGTTTCCTCTCACCATCTCTAACAAAATTCAGTTTTTCCATCTAAATGAACTGTTTGACGTTTGCATGGACTATGTTGATATGGGGTCTTTTATAGAGGGACACACATAGCTGACTTTTTTCTTGGATTCACTTTATCTTGCTGGAAAATTTAATAGCAGTAACATTTGATGTCATTAGTATTTTCTTCTTTTTGGTTTTTCTTTTCTCTTTGCTTTATTAGCTCTCCAAGCACAACTTTTGAAAGAGGGACCTTTGAATCTTTCTTTTAATGAAATTGTATTAAACTAATGGCATTTGCATGTGGGGTTATGCTAATTGCTACACTGCCCCAGGATGGTGGAGCTTCTCTATTAAGTTTTGGGAAATTTTTACTGAAATTTTAAGTGGGTCGAACTTTAATTACATAGGGCGTGGGTCGGAATTGAACTAAATAGTAGCAAGATCGAAAAATGTAATAGACCTTGGACTTGTCAATTTATCATCTAAATATTAATCAATTTATAAAAAAACGTTGATGAAAAATAATTATCCCGTAAGTTTCATATTTGAGCTATTTTATATCAATCACATTATTAGTTTACAATCACTTTATCGTACTCACACGAGTAGCTATATTCATCTAGGTTTGCAATTAATTATTTATTTCGCCATATGTCTTTGTAATTAAGGAAGAGATTTATGTGTCTTTAAATTGTTAAATATTCATTGGATTAGCACATGGCAAAGCAATAGCATTATCTCCTTTATTTCAATCATGACTTTAAGACATTTTCATGGAATTCTGACATTAAAAGGCCACTTCTCCACCTCTTCCATTAGGTCTTCTTAGACTCAAGGCCGAAAAAGACGATAATGTTTTTCATTTATATTGGTTAGTTTGAAATTTAAATATATTAATGTTAGGGTTGAAAATTGAAAGTAAAAAAGAAACAAAAAGACTCTTGCTTTCTGGGAAAAGCAAAATCCCTATAAAAGTACTATTCTAGTTGAAAGATTGACTTGAAATTGGTTCCTATTTGGTGCTTTCCTTCATCAACAAGATGATGCTTTAATCTATATACCTTAGTTTTCTTTGTTACGTAATTAGATGTCATGATAATAAAGAAAGTCACAAAGCCAGCCCACGACCAACGGGAAAAGTAGCCAATTAATGCCACGGTGAAAATCTTTAGAGTGGTATAATCCATCACCGAACCGGTTTGATTGTAACTGATGTGTGGTTATGTATAGGTTCCTCCCCGAATAGTATATATGTTATCTACTGTATACTTTCGCATATAAATACATGTTATTTTCAACGCACATTTTACTTCATGTATAAAAAAAAAAAATCGGTTCGCTTAACCAAATTGTCACCATCGTTTAATTGTAATACTGGATGAATATTATGATTAATAGAGTTACACATTCGAATTAAGTAGTTAACTAGCTATAAGTAATCAAATCCGTTTTCAAGAAACTATACATAAACATATCCCTAATCGCACCTTTGTTAAACCCATACTTTCTCAACAGCCCTTCCCTCTTAAACCCAACCTTCTCCAACACCCTTTGAGACCCAACGTTCCCCTCCTCAACTAAAGCCTCCAACCTTACTAAAAACGGAAACTTTTCGAAAACACAAGGGATAGCAATCCGCATAGCTGCAGCAACAATCCCTTTGCCCCAATGAGCACTCCCAATTGCGTAAGACACGTATGCCCGGTGTCTAGCAATATCTTGTTGCGGCGTGACGGAGATGTAACCGATGGAACGATCATCGAGGCATATAGAGTGACGCCACGGGTGCGGAATGGCAACGTCTTGAATGTAGGTCAATGCTTCCTCTTTGGAGGTGAAAGTATTCCATCTTAAATAACGTGTTACGTTGTCATCACTAGCCCATTTTAGGAAATCGTCGGCATCGGAGAGTTTGAAGGGTCGGATTGAGATTGTTGAAGAGGCCATGGATATATCGTAGATTTGTAGTAGTAGTAGAAAACAAGATAACGTTCATATATTTAAGGACTACTTAGTGGCTTGTCAAATAATCTTGAATTGTGTGGTCATGTGTCCTAGTTAGCCATCCAATTTTGACTGACATGTACTAAATTTGGTTGTCAACAAATAACGTCCAGTTTATTACACCGTTTGAGCGGTCATCTCCTACTTAAATTAAATATTTTAAAAATAAAAGATTTAATTTCAATTGAAAAAAAACCACTCAAATTCTATACCAATTAGTCTCCAAATTATTCTCTATTAATTTTTATTAAAATTTACTCAACTAAATGAAACTGAACTATACCGAATGAAACATAACAAAACTAAAATATAGTATAAAAATTATAACAAAAGCGTTCATAAAATTCAACACTTCTCACTTTTTTATTCGTTTATCTATTTTATAGGATAAGATTGTATTTGTAAAGTAAGAATCAAACATTAATAACCTAACCATTAGTTTTAGAATGGATTAGTCATTGCAAAAATTGGACTTAGATTGTCATGTCCTAAGGAATTTTAAGAAGATGTTTTCGGCCATATTACTCGATTTTACTTGGACAAATCTAGTAGTGTCTTAAAGCCGTATTTAATGTTTAAGGGGCTGATTGGCCCGACATTTAAATGCTCCATTTAAAATACACTTCAAATACCCCATTTCAATTCAATTTCAAACACAATTTTATCAAAAATCCCATTCAAATGCTATATCAATCAGCCCCTTAACCTTTGAAAAATTTGTAGCGTACGAATTGAGTAACATAACTTCCGAGATGCAAATGTAATTATGGGCCCGTATTTTGAATTTCAAATTCAAATATCATACAATTTTGTAATAATAGAGGTGTATGTATAAATATAAGTAGCGACACAATATATTCTCATTTTATTACTTCATTTTTAAATTAGGCAATCAGAAGAATGGAGAGCTGAGAGTTAATATATTCTTAATGTAGACGTTAAACCGGAAACATGAAAGAAGAACAAGGACATACAATTTGCATTGCATTACCTGCAAGAACAAAATAGAACATAAATGAATTGTTAGAGGAGATCGTGGAACTATCATTATCATTATATATTATCGTAAATCGTAATTATTTATATTTATCACTATATGTTTTTCGGATGCCATAACTTACTCGAAACCTCTATCAACCACCTTAAAACATTGTGTTAAATGCACGTAGAATGTCTCAGTTTAACATTGACTCCATCTTTTAATCTTACTGAATTTCGACGCTGACGCTTTTACTTTTTTCACACTACTTTATAATGCATATAAATTCACGTAAATCTAACAACGATAAATTATAACGTTGGTTACTTCTGAACGTGTATTATTTCAACTCGCAATATCTCATTATGCTTCCTACCATTTTCTTTTAATTATTCTCATCTTCATAAATGTAAATTACAACAGTGGTAAAGATTGAAGAATAAAACTCAGACAATGTTATCTTCAACTGTAATTTTCTGAACTGAACGTTTGAACCGAACAAGTTTTAAGTCGAAGAAAACATAATCTTTGTACCACGCGCATCAACACTTGTACCATGAACACTGAGTACATAACCATAGATCCTTTTTGACCAGACGAACTCTCAAAACCACCCAAAAATTTTCAAAAGCGAAAGAGCTCCAAATCTACCCGCCTTTTGCCCCCAAAAATTTGCCCTAAATTCCCCAATCTCAATTTTCAGCTCACTTTTCACTCCCAATCTCACTTTTCCCGCTCACAATTCCCCCATTTCTCCACCCTACCCACCCAATTCCTCACTCTCCACCTCCCCGATTCGCCTCACCTACACCCTACTTACACCCTAGGGCTTATCCGCTGCGTTGATTTCCAACTCACGATGAGTTCAGAGAAGGAAACCGTCGAGGAGACCGAGAACCAGGAGGAGAAGGTGGACGAGGAGATGGAGGAAGGCGAAAAGTTGAAGGAAGATGAGGAGGAAGAGGAAGAGGAGAGTGAGAAGAAGGGGTCTGGAAGTGAGAAGAAGACTGTGGAGCTGGTTTCACCGAGGCCTACGAGAGAGAGGAAGACGGTGGAGAGGTTTACGGTCGAGGCGGCGTGGGGATCTGCCCCGAAGCCGCTGGCGATAGAAAAGGTTTTGTTTCGGTTTGTTATGAGTAGTTGTTTAATTGGATTTGTGTGAGGAAATGGTGGTTAAGTTTATGATATTTAAGTTTGATGCAGATGTGGTTTTATAAGTTTAGTTTGAGAAATGTTGGACGATGCGGTTGTTTTGTTGGAAGGGTTTAGTTTGATTTGTTATGAGTGATTGTTGAAACTTGTTTGATTGGATTTATGTGAGGAAATGGTGTTAAGTTTATGATATTTAAGTTTGATGCATATATGGTTTATAAGTTTAGTTTAAGAAATGTCGACGACGCGGTTGTTTTGTTGGATGGGTTTAGTTTGATTTGCTTGAGTGATTGTTGAAACTTGTTTAATTGGATTTGTGTAAGGAAATGGAGTGGCTGTTTTTTGCTTGTGGTGTTAATTTTGGATAGCTGATGATGTTAGGAGAATGGTTAATATGATTCAGGGTGATTTATAAGTTTAGTTTGAGAAATCTAGGATGTGATTGTTTAATTGATTTGTTCTGAGTGATTGTTGAAGCTTGTTAAATTGGATTATATGAGCAAATGGTGGCTAAATTGGATGGTATTTAAGTTTTTGTTTAGAGAAGTGGCTGTTGTTTTGGCTTGTGGTGTTAATTTTGGATAGCTGTTGAAGTTAGGAGAATGGTTAATATGATGCAGATATGATTTATAAGCTTAGTTTAAGAAATCTCGGATGCGATTGTTTTATAGGAAGGGTTTATTTTGATTTGTTCTGAGGGATTTTATAAACTTCTTTGATTGGATTTGTCTGAGTAAATGATGACTGAATGGGATGCTCTTTGTTATTCTTTTGGCTTGTGGGGTTATTTACATAGTTGTTGATGTTAGGCGAACACTAGACATAGTATGATGCAGAAATGATTTATAAGATTGGGGATTTTGATAATCATGTGAATCTGGATGCAATTGTTTTTTGAGCTCTTGGGCGAACGCAATCATCCAACTAAGTTTATCGAGTGATGAAATGAGGAATTTGATATGCTTGCATTAGTTGTTCAAGGCAGTAGATGTCAAAGTTAGCATATAGTAGGCAGTGAAGTTATGCAAATTCATTCTTCTGCTCTTAGTTGTGTGTTATATGTTTTTTTTGAGAATTATGCATAGAAGTAGATAATCATCTCGAAGTAATTATATTGTTTAATTGTGTACCTGACAATCTTAATTGGCTTACCAGAATTCAGAATAAATGGGCATATATAATACTTTTATGTTATGTATATTCAGTGCTCCTATGGTGAAAATCAAGTTGTGGAGCGAGCTTATAGTGACCTCCTTGATATCTTAGTATCTTTTGATATTCTGTTTAATTCTATATCTATAGTTTTCTCAAGAACTTGGTTGGGCCATTGAGGAGCTTATCATATTTCTCACTATTGCTTTTGAATTTGTCTCTTTAATAACAGGGTCAAGGTACAGAACTTAAGGACATACCAAATGGTATGGTTTCTCGTCCTGCCAGTATCATACTCTGAATGAAGTATACATCCTTTCCACGGGGCTTGCTATCTGTGTAAATAAGTTGGCTTGTTATAAACTATGAAGTATAGGCGTATCAATACTATGCCAGTAAGAAAAATCTGCTTATGTAGTTGAAGGTTCCTCCCTTTCATTTTAAAAATTGCATTTGAAATGGTATATGGCAAGAAGAAAAGTATTCCATACACATAATGTTTTGCTTGTCGACTTCTATAATAGTGCTAGTGTTTTATATTTAAAAAGCACTTCATATTTCTCCCCTTTTGTTATGTAAATTTCTGATCTCATTTCACAAATGTGTTGCTGATACTGAGGTCTGGTTAAATTTAAATTATGAAGAAGCATCTCAGGCTTAGTTTAAAGGCGTGACGTCACTGTTGAGGATGCTTGATGAGTTTTTGCTATTCCTTCCTACCCATTATATTATCCAACTTAAGTTGCCTAAAATAAATTAACTGCATCAACAGGTGTTTCTACTATTTGTCGAACATGAATGCATGATGTATAATAGAAACCCTGATGCAAATTTGATAGTTTGTCTATTTTCATATCATTATTTTGGGTTTTCATTTCATAATTTCCTATTAGATGCATAATTTAAGCAAATGACCCCTTCATCTTTGTCTATTGAATGATTTCAGTGGCTTTCAAGTTGTCCAAGAGAAAAGCTGATGATAATTTGCAACTGCTTCACACTATTCTTTTTGGCAAAAAAGCGAAGGTTCATTCTAATCTCTTTTCCTTGTTACCACCTCCCTCTTATTTTTATATGCTGATTTCCAGTATGACCTCTGGCTGCTATATTAATCAATTAATGGGGCGGCTTCATGCTGCCTTGCATGATTTCAGGTGCAAATTTTGAAGAGAAATATTGGCCGCTTCTCTGGCTTTGTTTGGCTTGAGAGTGAGGTAGATATCCTACTCTATCTTCCTTCCCTTTGTCATGTAACCTTGTGGTTTTCTTTTATGCTTAATTGCTTATCTCATCATAGGGGTTGATTTGATAGATGTGCTTCAATTTTTTTTCATAGGCAACTCTGTTCTGGAAACATCTTTTGTTGCTTTAAATCTAAATATTTTTTCGTATGAAACACTGCTGTATTTTGAGGATTTCATAACAAGGTTGTGTTATCTTTAGGCAATGTATTAATTGAAAAGAAATACATCTGAGGCACAGTGAGTTTCAAAATCTATCCTTTTTTTCTTTTATCTCATACTCATAATCTCATAGAAATAGAATATTTTTTGCTGTTTGTGATTTGTATGGAATCAAACTTATACACTCCAAATGCTTTTATTACAATTAAATAATGTCAAAGTGAAATACTAGACATTGCGTGTTACCTGGACTTGTAACTGGTGGAGGCCGTATTGTCCAGTTGGTTAGGCAACCTGCTAGATACTTCGTATCGTTGTATGACATAACTAAGTGCTCCTTAAATCCGAAATCCACGTAACAGATTATATTGCTATAAAGCATTTGTTTATGCCCTTTATTAATTTCACCTACCTTATCATGTAAGGATTTTTGGATAGCTTGAATGCTTCCTTACTGAAATCATTTTTCTTTACTCTTTTCAGCAGGAAAAGCAAAGGAGCAAAATCAAAGAGAAACTTGACAAGTGTACCAAAGAGAAATTATTGGACTTCAGTGATGTTCTCAATGTTCCAGTTAATAAAACTTCTATAAAGAAGGTAAAAATCTTACAATTGAAACTATGCCAGAATAACCCTGATCGATCTTACCAATATCACTTGTTTTACCCAGGAAGAACTCTCTACCAAGTTATTGGAATTCTTGGAATCTCCCCATGCTACTACTGATGCCTTGCTTGCTGACAAGGACAAGGTAAATCCTCAGGACTTTGTTATTTTCCAGTGCATGTTATGCATTTTATTAAATGCAGATTAAGATATTTTAGGCCATATATGTGATATTTTGTTTGCTCTCATGATGCTGCATGAAGGGTAAGAAGCGGAAAAGTACTGCAAGCAAAAGCCCGAGTTCTTCTAATGCGACTGCTAAGAAATCAACCAAGGTTAGGCTTTTTTGAGTTTGGAATGTGGTGCAATCATGGTGTTTATAGACTAGACTGCCAATGAAAGTAATATTTTCAAATGTTCTACATGAATATGTTCACTTTTGCAAAGTTACTGTACATCCCTTGATTTGATGTCTTAATGAAATTAAATTAGATTTTGTTTCTAACTGTATGATATGGTTTTTGTACTTGGCGCACACGGTTTCTGTTTGTTAAAAGTTAACTTTTCTATATCCTTCTCATACTGCAATGTCATCTTGTTGTAAGACTCGATTACTCCGGTTCCTGCTCTTACATCTGCATTGTTTCCCTGTTTTCTGCTTGATTCTCTTTTCTCCCCCTACTGCCGGTCTTCATTCTTCACTAAACAAGAAGATAATTCATGGAAATCTCATCATTCGTCACCCTTTTCCATGATGAGATTTGTCTGTTTACATGTTTGTGAAGTTGCTCTGCAGTGCTAGTTTTCAATGACCTCTTACCTCACTTAAAGTTGGCTGAGAAATGTAGTTTGACTTGCATGTGACTATCTGGGCGTATAGTTGGCTGGAAATGTCAATTCTACCCTGTTACAAGTTAGAAGGGATATGTTATGGCAGTTACAGTAGGTAGTTGAGCATCCTTGTGAATATTATTCCCTTTTTGACATGTTACTGCTCTTATCTGACATGTAGAAACAAAAATTGGATACTGAATCTGGGAAAAAGCAGAAGAGCACAAAAAAGGAAGAAGATCAGAAAAGTGTAAGCTCACAAAGTGAAGATGAAGGAGATGAAGAGAAGATAGTAATGGAAGCTGAGAGTGAGAAGGAAGAGAGGAGTGATTCGGGTGAAGAGACTGATGAGGACAAAGAAATTGAGGAAAAGAAAGATGAGTCCAAGAAAAAGAAAGTTGTAGAGAAGGATTCCTCGAAGAAAAGTTCGAAAAAAGATACGGGTAAGAGTGTTGAAAAGCCCAAATCTGTTAAAAAAGAAAGCTCTGCTAAAGCTTCAGGCAGCTCGGGTAAAACTGCTAAACCCTCTTCCAGCTCTGCATCAAAGAAAGGAAAATCTGAAGCCAAAGCAAAGAGTAAAGTCAAGACACCACCAACTAAAAACAAAAAGGTTGAAAAGGAAACTGAGAGCGATACAAGTCCGCCTGAGAAAGATCCACCTGCAAACAAGAAAAAGTCTAACAAGGGTTCAACTTCAGAAAAGGATCAAGGTATACTAATTTCTAAAGCTCATTACTTAATCTAGTTTCCTCGGTGATGCTTGAATAGAATAGCTAGTCTCATCATAATATTTTCGAACTTGTTTGTTGATTATATCTATGCAAACCATGTCTTTACTTAATGTGGGGCCAGTGATCCTTTGCATGGTACAATTATTGGAGAAACTTATGTACTTGGTTATTAACTGAATCTATTACGAATAGAGAAATGTTGCTCAACAGTTATCTTTTACCATTAGAATTCAAGATACCTAGATTGAGTCGTGAAATGCAGGTGGGAGACTGGGAGGGTTTTCATTAGTGGAGGGCTATTTCTCCTTTTCTAGCCTTCTTCTAAGCACTTGTTATGCTCAACTTGCTCATGCTTTTTTGGACATTGGCTACAGGAAAAGGGAAGACTAGTACAAAGGCCATAAAGGAGCCCACGAAAGAAGAAATGCATGAAGTAGTTGTGGATATACTGAAAGTAGTAGACTTTAACACTGTAAGTTGCAATCCTTGCCATTTAGTACGTAATTACATACTGCATTGTGTTCTCCATTTGTTCATTACAATTTCCTATTCCTTCTTTCAGGCAACGTTATCTGACATACTGAAACAACTCGGTATGACATTCCTAAAACTGCACATTTCTGTCATCTCTGCTTTCAACATTTAATTTAAAAGTTTGCTTAACTTTTGATTATTTGTTACATTTAGGAGATCGGTTTGGGGTAGATCTGTCGCATAGGAAAGCAGAGGTTAAAGCTGTGATTACTGAAGCAATAAATAGCATGACTGATGATGAAGATGAGTCAGATGATGAGGAAGCAGCAAAGTCTGGAGACGAATCTGATAAAAATGGAAAGGAAGAAGTGGCAGATGGATCTGGAAAAGACGAGAAGGATGATGATGAGTAGGTTCTAAAGTTCTCTGCGTTTC
Source organism: Plantago elongata (assembly GCA_036897095.1). Lineage (NCBI taxonomy): Eukaryota > Viridiplantae > Streptophyta > Magnoliopsida > Lamiales > Plantaginaceae > Plantago > Plantago elongata. The sequence continues at coordinate 18,884 of JAYMSP010000732.1, read as the reverse complement.
TCGAATGTGATCCTAGTTGTCTGAGCACAGCGTACCTGCTCTTTTATAATCTTAGGATGGCCCCCCCAAAAGGGGCTATATGACACAGTTTATGCTCTCTAGAACTAACATTCAAATGTTGTGCCCCCTTTAGTTGATTTTGTAAAAAATCTATTGTTTTAGACTCCCAGAAGATGTGTTCATGATAGCAGATAGCATATGTTTGTAATAAGTGCTTACCATTTTATTAGGATGTATGCAAAATTGCAGTTAGTTTGTTTACCGCCTTAATCTGGGGAAATTAGCATATGCTATACATGTTGTCTTGCAAGGACAGTATTTACATTTCTAACGATAATTCAAATTTACTTTATACAATGTGCCTAACTAGTACTTGTCTTAGTTTGGTGAATGTCTCCAACCCTAGCCCTAAATCATTTCATTCATCTCTTAGCTCGTCTCTAAAGTTGAACCATCAGTCCACTTCTCTCTGCCCGCCAGTCCACTCTGACCGACCACAGTCATCCACCTCTGTTCCATCAAGGTGTCAACCTCTGCTTCCCGTTATTGCATTCTAGCATCCGTCCTGTCCACCACTGTTAATCAGTCGAAAGAGAAGTCAGTGAGAAGGTGATGAGCATTTCAAGATCTGAAGCAAACAAATTAAGAAGAGGGAAAAAGCTGCAATTGCTTAGCACTGTTGCTGCTACTACTTCCAAATGGTGTATGGTATACATGGATCTGAAATGTTCACCATCTTCTAGCAATGAGTTAGAATTTGTCCCCTGTACGCAGTATGGTTGTGCACACAACAACTAATTTGTTCTTATCCTGCTTATCACCTGAATTTTCAGCAGATTCCTTCATATCCTTTTCTTTTTTCTTCACTCTCTTTATCTTACCAATATCCTTCGGCATTACTCCTAGTCTGAATGATCCAAGTGATGCTGACAAGGATTTTGGGAAGAACAAGAGAGTGGGAGAAACAAGAAAAAAGGTCAAACAAGAAAAAGGTAAGAAGTAAGATGTTGATAAGCAGGTTAAGAACAAACAATGATGCGACACCCTACTACGTGCATGGGACAGATTCGAACTAGCCACTAGCTATTCGGAAAGTTGAGATGCATCAAATGAGTAGAGATATGCTCATTATATATAAATTGGAAGTTGTATTGGTGTATTGGCAAATGTTTTGTATTCTATTGTTGTAGTAGTATCTTTGTGTTGTTTTTCGTTTACTTCTTCCAGTTTTTGAAGCAAACAATGACATATATAAACTAACTGTCGAAGAAAAAAAGAAAAAAAAACTAGTATAATGGACGGTTCAAAATTGCAGTTTGATGCCATGTCATTTATTACCATTTTCATGCAAAGTCACAGTTTCAATTGCACTGTTTATGCAATTGTCTCGATTATATTGGGTGTATAATGGACGGTGCAAAATTGTGGGTGTTGTTTGGAGAGGTAAATTGGCTCTTTATGACACATACAAGAAGGTAAATTGTAAAAAAAACTGAGATGTGACAAAGAATGGAATCGGTACACAACTGTGATAGATAAAAGAGGTAAATGATAAATAATGAAAATGCATGTTGGTTTAGTGAAAATTGCACTTTTTATATATTACATAAGTGTATTATATTAATAATACGTAAAGAAAATAGATATATTTTTATCGGGACGGAGAGATTATTATTAATAATATGTAAAGAAAATAGATACATTTTTATCGGGACGGAGAGATTATTATTAATAATACGTAAAGAAAATAGATACATTTTTATCGGGACGGAGAGATTATTATTCTAGGATGTGGAGAATACACGATATAAATAATATATTTTAAATCACAAATGTTTGCATTTATTTATTTCCATTTCATGTAAATGTACCATTTGTACTATTGTTGGGATCATAAATAATTTACTAGCTTCAACAAAGTGAGTAAAAGCTCTTTCATGATATGTCATTGTTGTCCTTTATTTCTTTATTTTTTAAAAATTAAATTTATTTTATTATTTTTTAAATAAAAGACAAGTCTATGTTCGGTTCAGAATTCAAATTGAATTATCTCAATTTCAACTAAATTTTCGTGAAGGAAAAAAACACAACTGAAATTGATCAGTTTCAATCTTGAGCCAAACACTTTGGACTCATGTTTTAATCATGAAGTCATACACAAGTGCATATTGTTTACTAACTAGTGAATGGCAACACTTAGAAAATAATAAATCAACAGATCATATAATAACATGTTTGAAGTTGAGAAACATATAAAACTACAGTAATCACTTCTAAGCCCGATATCACATCAAAAGTCATGTCTCCCTGTAAAAAGATGAAGAATGTACTGTGAATTAGTGATTTCGAGATCATTTACTCGAGAATCATCAGTAACAGAACACAAATCTGAGGAAGCGATCTGGAGATAATGTTTAGGTTCATGCGTTCCCAAGATGCTTTCGCTCAAACTTAATCCACGACTCAAGCAGAACAAGGGAAAACAAACAATTTCATAGTAACAAATAGCGCTGCTTGTCACGTATAAGAGAAGAAGCGAACAACCAGCAGTATTTCAAATGCTTACCTTCAATATAATGAATTAAAGCTCAGTGTGGACATGACGAGAGCTGGGCTATGTACACTTTGAGATATTTAAATGGGTGTCACGAGTTACCCAATAAATAAAAACTGTTTAGCGGAGCTTGGAAACGTGCTTATCCAAGAAAGCCTGAGCCAAATTACTGAAGCTCTCATTAACTGCACCAGCCGCAGCAAACTTTTCAATTGCTTCAACTACTTCTGGTTTAAGTATTTCTTTCTCAGTTGAAATGTCACAGAGATAGTACAGTGCCCCTAGAGCGTATTTCACCTGGGAGCAATAAGTGAAGTCTTCAGACTATCAAGATACGGAATTGAGGTTCAGAGATGATTTTAACAGCGAGTCAAAATAAGTTTATGTAATGTAATTCGACATGACTATCAGTGCTACAATTACACAAATCTCTGATTGACCATAAGCTATTTGAAAGCTCTCTATTTCAATATTACAGTAAATTTGCATTTATCAATAGCCAAAACCATGAGAAAAAAGTATCTAATGTTGCTAAACAGATTGATGGAGATCCATATACATACAAGGTTCATCCTAAGCGTAGCCAAAACATAGTTCTGCAGAGTATAGATGAACACGGAATTGACAGGTCGTGTTTCTTATTTAACAACTGCCTCTCAATTCTCAAATGTAATGTATAACCAGTCCGATCTTCATCATACTTTGACATTAGAATTCTGTGTATGCTTTTAGGAACTAGACAAGAACTGAATTATGTAAACAAACTATTTCACGTCCTTACCGTGTTTTTAACAGGACTTGACAGGCATTGGATTACGAGGGGAATCCCATCACATTGAACGATAACTGAAGCGTTTTTCGGATCTGCAGCAAATAATGAATATAATAAAAGATACAAGAATCTTGAACTGAGACGTAACGAAAAGAATCCGCAACAGAAACAGATGGCTAACACGTCCCCTTTAAATTATATAATCAACTTTTAGCTACCTGCACAAGCATTGCAGATACCTCCAACACCAAACTCCACAAGCATCTCATTGGGTTCCGTTATGCAGTCAAGAAAAAGTTCCAAAACATTAAGCTGCGTAAAATCACGTATTAGCTGTGTACCCAGAAATATGAAGTTGTTTAATAGACTTAAACACACTAGCTGTAATTGAAGATTCATACCTGACGTAAAAAGGTAAAATTGTAGGGATCATATGCAAAATTTCCCAAATTAGCAGCTACTTTCTCTTTGGTTTCTGCGAGAGAACGTTACATTGTCAATCTTACTGCATGAACATCTGAAGTGCATAGACTAAGAAATGTCAAACAATCACTCTGATTAAAGAGTCAACAAGAGATATGGTGACAGAGAAACGGAATGCACATAAAGAAGAAATACACCGGAGAGATTATGCAGGCATATACAATGCAAATGATTTTTCAGAACTGCATAAATGACATTGTGATTTTAATGATGTTGTTATTGATAGAGACCTTTTCGAGGGATCAACAAGAGATTAGTCTGAGAACCAATTTTTACGTTGTATGCTGCTTATGATGTACAATAGAGAAACTAAAGTTCTTACAACGACCCAAATGGTGATTCTCAAGTGCATAGAATTCCACCATCATAAACAAGCAATGATAAAATAGAACAAGGGTCGCAAAGAATACCTTCATCAGATGCATTCTGGAATTGAGATACAAGTCCCTAAGCCACAAAAGGGTGCAAGCCATAATGAGGTCACTATGCAACCAACTTCGATAACATCTCATTCCCAGAATATCATTCTAGCTCACATAGTCACGTATGCCTTATAATGGGCTGGTATTAAATCGATAGCTACTTATGTTATACTGATAGCAATGGTGTTTTCAATTTTAAAAAGATTGAACAAATCAAGAAACCGATTGCTCTCAATACAACACAGCTGCTCTTGATTTAACACCATCCATCCATATAGTGTGAGGAATCTACATCTCTGTAAGCATTGCAATCAAGGAGTAGCACCTGGAGATATTGAACTCTGGGGCTTCCGTATTTTCCAGTGCGCTCCTTTTGCCTCTGATCATTTGTAAACATGAGGACTGTGAAAAGGAAAGTGAGTAGGCATGAGTTCCGAGCAGGCATTTAGGTATTCAGGCCTACTTTCAGGTGCCCAAAACTTCTATACCCGAATAATAACAGCGAAAATTCATATTTTGAAGAATTCAGGCCAATACAAACTAAACTGAGTTTCAAACAAGAACCTTATCCACTAATTACTCTATTTCAAGTTATCTATCCTGCTAAATCAAAATATTCTAACTGACATATCCAAACTGCAATCAAGCAAGTATTAATCGAAGAAAACCAGTCGAATTCCAAACCCCATTGGGTAACAATACCACCACATACTATACAACATGATATAAAAGCAAAAACAAAGAAACAGAAGCCATAATTCAAGTGGTTTATATACCCCAATAACAGCGAAAATTCGGGTTTTCAAGAATTCAGGCCAATACAAACTAAACTGAGCTTCAAGCAAAACCTTTCTGGTTTGTTTGCACATGATTACCCTATTTCTAGTTCTATATCCTCCCAAATTGATTTTGTCTGAGTGACAAATTACATAATCAAATTGCAGTAAAGTAAGTAATAACCCAAGAAAAACATTCAAATTCCAAACAATAGCATCATATACTATACTCCATGATATATACAACAAAGAAAGAGAAGCCATGATTAAAGTATCTTAGAGATTGAAGCTAGAAGACTTACCAACCCAAAAACTGCAAAATAAGTTCCAATTGAACGAGGAAGATGAAAATTGAACGAGGAAGATGAAGACGAGTAAAAATTGAAGGAAAACGAGCAGAGTCGCAGCAGCCAGCAAGATGAAATTGAAGGAAAATTGAAGGAAGACGAAATTGAAGAAACGGAGAAGGAAGACGTACCTGCGGAGAAGGAAGACGAAATTGAAGAACCGAAATTGGAGTAGCCGGAGGTCCGGAGAAGACGGAGTCACGGAGGCACGGAGAGGAGAAGACGATGCTGCAGCTATGGAGGCTGGAGCTATGGAGAAGAAGACGTTGTGGAGGCAGGAGGTTATGGTTTTTGGTTTTTTATAATCGAACCGGAACCGGTCAATAATTATTTCGGTTCCGATTTTAGTTATGATTATTATTTAAATGGTTACGATTATGATTGTGACAAAAATCGAAATTATGGTTATGGTTATGATTTTTAACCAATCATTTTCAGGCCTAATGGGCTTTAGGTATTTAAGAAAATTCCCCGAAAAATTCAATTAGAAACAAAGGTAGTATACACTTTGGATCATCATGAGCTTTTACGAGAAATACATGCCGGTTTGGAAGTCGATTTTCATTTTGAACGGTCCGGTTTGTAATTTTAGTTTTCTTAAATCGAAAATCTGTCTCATACTTTATACATTATCTCTTATAATCTGTCTCTTAATTTATACATTATCTATTATAATTATTTACTATTTCTCAATCACATTCATAATTAATTACCTTATTTTCTACTTTATCACTTTTTTCTTAAAATTTATATCCGACCCCATCATAACTTCTAAACCGGAACGATGAAAGTAATATTATATTATAAACATCACGTTAATTAAGAACATAAAATTTAAAAATATTCACAGTTAAATATACGATGTACAATGTATAATACCACATAAAAGTTTGTATGAAGTGAGTTTTAAAACTAAATTATATAATTACTTAGAATAATTTATAAAACTTAAATAAAGTCTATCAACATATGAGATTTTAATAAATAAAATATATAAAAAACTGAATAAGGTATATTCATACTAAGTAACTCGTAATTAAAATTGGTTGCTGTTGACCATTAAAATTACAATGTAAATTTTATAAATAAAAAAGATTATTCTCATATTTTAATTCCGAAATGAATGATAAACTTTAATAGCACGATGAGTTTATTTCTTTATATATTATTGACATATTCTAACATATGATCTGTCCTACGACCCAGAAAGATGTGGTACAACTTAATAGTGTAGCACACTAACATTGCACCTAATGATCGCATAACTAAGAGCAGAATCATAGAAAATGGTCTCAAAAGTAGCATATCCACGAGCAAAACGAAATTTCCCGGTACCACCCACAACCGCAACCTCTCTTACACGTTCGAACTGGGGGCTACTCCCTTGTATCTCCAATGTGCTGCCGTTGTACTGGTTGTTTGTAAAAACGATCGATATTAGGACATTCGTGCGCTGCCCGTGCAAATCCGACGTCACATAAATGCCTTGACCTCTTGCAACTTGAGCCGAGCTCCCATCGGGTCCTCCTGTTAACGGATCATCGGTACAGAACATGGTCCCGAAGTTGGTGAAATTGAGAGGCTCACTCGGCTGGCCTATGATCTGGATTACGGTAGCATTCGGGCCGCCACCGGACCTGTCCTGGAAATATAGTGACATTTCCGTTTCTTTGAGCTCCCCGAGGTGAAGCCTGGCTTCTGAGAATGCGATCAAGAGAGTGATCAACAAAGAGGGAACATATACTTTGATTGCCTTTGATGCCATTCTTTTCTATAATCTGTGTATAGAGTATAATAATAGTTTTCAAGTTTCAATTGTGGAAACTTATGTACTTGAGAAAGGAATGAAAGAATGGTATTAGTACTAGTTTAGCAAATTTGACACGTAATTTTAGACTTGGGCCAATTGCTTTTTTTTAATTATATAAAGTATTGTAAGAGATTTTTAATATGGGGATGGATCATGTTTTTCTTAAAAAAGATTAATATTAATTAACTAAACCATATTACATAAACCTTAGTCCTAAATAACAAAGTTACTATAAATATTGACATAGTTGGAAGGACGGGACTCAAAACAACCAAAATGAGCAAAATCTTCAAAAGGATAGCCACTTCCAATCTTAGCTAATAAATCAGCAGCTTCATTGCTTCTATAAACTCGTTGAAAGTGCAAAGTATACTTATGTTAGTAATCAAAACACTCATGTTAAAATAAGTCTTATTATAATATAAAAAACATTCTAATATTAAAACTATGAGTGTTTTAATTATTAAAAATATTTTTATTCGTAACATAGTCCGTCTCTACATAGATATCATCTCTCGTGAGACTTCTCTTATTATTAATATTTTTATTTAAGCCACAATAATGAGAATATAACAATACAGTTCGGTGGATATGAACACAATGGCGTTTAAAGTCAAACTTACCTTGTTCTATACCTAGATGACTAGATCTACTAGAAATACAGTAATTATCCCTAATTATAAACAATCTACTAATAATGAACATTCAATCAAAAGAAATAAAACTCACTTGTGAAATAAGGCTCTATTTAGTAGAAAATCATGTTATTATAAACATTCAATTCCAACACTTCTTATACTTGTAGCTTTTTTACTGTTCGATAACCTTATAAATATATCTTATAATCTTAATTTATATTTTCTTGGACAATGAATTTAAAGTTATATCAATAAAAGTCTTTTGAATGCGATTTAATCTCACCATCGAATTCAACCTTTCGGGTTGAATGAATTGGTGTATATGGACCATTGGGGTCCCGATCCAATAATGCCGCCATTATGATCCCTTGACATTTGATTAGCAAATCTTTTAATAATTATTATATATTGGCTAAATTAGTTCAACGTCAAACATGTTGTACTAAGATTGACACCTCATTATCTTTAAGTAACGCCACTTTCAACGTGCAGTAGTAAAAATTATTATTAAATACAATAATATTTGTAGATTTCTCAATTATTTATAAAGTTGAAATCAGATAACAAAATATGGATGAATTCACTTTATTGAAATTGGAGTAAGGATTATGGTAAATATATTATAATGTAGGGATTGTTACAATTCCTAATCCTATACGGAGTTATATATATTTACTCTCGAATTACAAAATATGGAATTATGTTGAACTCACTTCTTTTAAATATATGTTAATGTTGAAATTGGAGTAAGATTGTGGTAAATATATTGTAATTAAGGAAGATATATTGTAATTAAGGGATTGTTACAATTCCTAATCCTATAGGAGTTACCTTTCCAAATTACTAAACTCTATTGCCTTATTTACACACTCAGAAGTCTATATATACATAACATAACATACGATCTTTTTCATTCTTGTCGAACCAACATGGAACACCTCTCGCTCGTTGCTCCTGGACCATCTGATGTTCAGAGGAGCCTGGATCTTGAGAACTTCTTGGTCGAATCTGGGCTATACGAAACCGCGGAACAGTCGCGTAAGCGGGAACAAGTGATGATCGAACTCCAACAGATCACCAGGGAATGGGTTAAAGATGTTACACGGTTCAAAGGCTATGCTAATCAGATTTTGGAAGAAGACGCCAATGCTGTTCTTTTCAGTTTCGGCTCTTATCGTCTCGGTGTTCATGATCCTGGAGCTGACATAGATGCATTGTGTGTAGGGCCTTCGTATGTGAATCGGGACGAAGATTTTTTTTACGGGCTTTATAGCGTGTTGGATAGTATGGAACGGGTTACTGAACTTCAATCTGTTCCTCTGGCGTTTGTTCCTGTGATGAAGTTTAAGTTCGATGGAATTTCGGTTGATCTTTTGTATGCTAGCATATTGCAGCCGGTTGTTCCTGATGATTTGGATATCTCGGATGTATCGGTTTTGCATAATGTTGATGAGGCGACTGTACGGAGTCTGAATGGCTGTCGAGTGGCGGATAAGATTCTGAAGCTTGTGCCGGATGTGGAGACTTTTCGGACAACTCTGCGTTGCTTGAAGTTTTGGGCGAAGAGACGGGGTATTTACTCAAACGTGGCAGGTTTTCTTGGTGGTGTGAATTGGGCTATTCTTGTTGCGCGGTTGTGTCAGCTTTATCCCCGTGCGAATGCGGGCATGCTGGTTTCGAGGTTCTTCAGAGTGTATATGATGCTTTGGAAGTGGCCGACTCCTGTTATGCTATGTGAGATAGAGGATTTTGGTGAACAATTGGGATTTTCTGTGTGGGATCCTCGTAAGAACCCTTCGGACAGGAGTCATCTTATGCCGATTATAACGCCTGCTTATCCTAGTATGAACTCTAGTTACAATGTAACACCGGGCACTTTACGAATTATGGAGGAACAGTTCGAATTTGGCAGGAAGATTTGTGAGGATATGGAGCAGAATGCTAATATGCAGTGGAGTGCTTTGTTTGAACCGTATCGATTCTTCGAAATTTATAAACATTATCTCAAGGTGGATGTTGTAGCTGCCGATTCTGAGGATCTGCGTGCTTGGAGAGGCAAGGTCGAGTCTCGCATGAGGCAGTTACCGTTGATGATAGAGCGACAGACGTGTGGGAAGTTACACTGCCATCCTCACCCACATGGTGTTGTAGATTCATCAAGACTGTCTGCACATTGTGCGTTTTTCATTGGTTTGCAGAGAAAGGAAGTAGAGGTTGCTGAAGGTTGCCAAAAGTTCAATTTTTGCAAGATTCTTGAAGAGTTCAGGTGTCAAGTATACTCTTATCCAAATTGGAAGCCTGGGATGGAGATTGAAGTTTCTCATGTTCGAAGAAAGCAACTTCCTGGTTATGTATTTCCAGAGGGCTATAGACAAAGCCTACTGGTTGATAAGGCCGGTCATGGAACTGGTGAGGCTTGCTGTGCTGAAAGACTTGTGAAACAGAAAATAGTTGATTCTGGATTAGAGATGAAGGAGAGTCGGCTCAAAAGGCCACGGATATGCTGATGGAGTTGAGTTGGAACCTGTAGACAGGATATGACTACATGAGCATCCTGAGTTTCGACCTGCCTGATTCAAGAATGAGGCCTGTAGAGTGTGGTTAGAGCTAGCTCCATAACTTACATTGCTAAGCATATGATAATCAAGTGAGAAAGAAATATTGTGGAAACTGTGTGTTGCATGATTATGACCTGGCCCTTTTTATACAAGAATTTAGCTGAATATACAAATGGATGTTCTGTAATCTGTATAACTTACTACGTAAATTCACTCAGAACCAAATGGAGGTATGCAACGTATTGCTTGCAGTAAAATGAACTACTCTAATGCTGAGATTGAGAAAATCACTGAGAGATGGTACAAATTCGAAACTACAAACATCAGATGTTGAGAAAGGGGTGTTCTCGTTCAGCCAGCTAAAGGACCGGAACTGGAGGAGACGAAGCATCAGAATCCCACAAACAGGTTTCTCCGCGAAGCGCTCCTCCACATTTCGTAAAGACAACATTGTCGTGCTCATATATCTGGGTTAACAAAGTCGCAGATATTAACAGAGATGCAGATGTTCATGATGAACACTTTCAGCTGTAAAAATAGGTTCCCTGTTGAGATGTCTATATTATTAGACTATTAGTTATAAAATGTTTTCTTGTGAAACTTCAGAACAAATACTTTATATGCACTTGTGACTTGTCAACTACCGCCCCTGCGTTTCGCCACCTCAACCTAGACTAAAACGCCTAGTAAATTCACTTCCCGTAAAATTTGAACAAGAGACATGATAAACGCGAATCAAACCATGTACGCGGGTTTTACAAACTCTTTAAAAGTGTTCAACCCTAAGCCATAGCACATGTTACACAAAGAAATATAGGTACAAGCAAGAGTGATTTGGATGCCAACCTTACCAAACCACCCACCCACCCCATAAGTTGGAATCAAATAACTGGTAACAGATTGGTTCAGCTGGGGGCAAGTGGCCTACCACAACTGTATGACAATTACACAATTGATCTTTACTACAACTATTTCTTCAAGACAATAATAGTTCCCTAATCACTCAATTGAAAAATATGTCATAAAAGACACTACTCTTTTGAATATCTTACCTAGTATCTTGCAGTTTGAACAAGTTATATCAACTGTCACTTTCAATAGTACATCTTTGTTAACCAAAACTTACTCAGTTGCCCAGTTTTGTACACTTTGTTTTGCCTATATATTTCCAGCAACTCACACTGCTGATAGTATTCTCATCACCTTCAGCTTTTGACACTCAGCATACAGCAAACATCTCAGGTAACATTCGAATTATTCGCAGCTTATGTTCTTCTCCATGTTCGCATGAGCTTGTCTATGTTGCTTTTAGCCCGGAAAGTGTTTTGCACACTGTCCGAATTTACACGTGTGTGATTTTGTTTATTCGTATGAACTCGCTTGATTTACACTAGTGTGATTTTCTTATTCCTAATGTGTAAACAGTTAACTACACTTGTGATCAAAATGGAGAATGGCAACAATGTGTATGAGCTAACAGTGAAGCAAGGTGAGCCAACACTGGTACCTCCAGCAGAGGAAACAGACAAGGGCTTCTACTACCTGTCTAACCTCGACCAAAACATTGCGGTCATAGTCCGTACCATCTACTGCTTCAAAGCAGATGACAAGGGCAACGAGACTGCGGTTCAAGTGATCAAGGACGCCTTGTCGAAAGCCCTTGTGTACTACTATCCACTTGCGGGGCGCTTGACTATCAGCCCTGAGATGAAGCTCATAGTGGATTGCTCGGGTGAAGGTGCGGTGTTCGTGGAGGCCGAGGCTGACTGTGACCTCAAGGAGTTGGGTGATATCACTAAACCCGATCCGGTTACTCTTGGAAAGCTTGTGTATGACATTCCAGGGGCCAAGAATGTACTTGAGATACCGCCTATTACAGCTCAAGTAAGTCACCTGTACTTCTTCGGTTCAAATGTATCTGCTACACATGATTAATCCAGTAGGTCGAAACATCTTTTGACACATACTATGGAAAGTATCTAACTTTTTGACAAAGTCTTGCTTATAACTTCCAGTCAGTATCTGATAAAAAGATATGCATTTGCCGTATAGGGTAAATTACATAAACACCCTGGTGAAAAAAAGTAACATTATCACTATTTCTTTAGTCACTAAATAGCTCATTATTGCAGGTGACAAAGTTCAAATGTGGAGGATTTGTGCTTGGATTGTGCATGAACCACTGTATGTTTGATGGGATTGGTGCAATGGAGTTTGTGAATGATTGGGGTGAACTAGCTAGAGGCCTACCCCTAAAAACACCACCATTCATGGACAGAACCATCCTCAAAGCAAGAACTCCACCTAAACCTGAGTTTCCTCACCATGAATTTGCTGAGATCAATGATGTGTCAAACTCTGCTGAACTCTACAGGAAAGAAATGACCTACAGGTCCTTCAGTTTCGACCCAGAAAAGCTCGAACACCTCAAGAAAAAGGCTCTAGAAGATGGAGCCCTCAAGAAATGCACCACGTTTGAGGCCTTATCAGGATTCGTGTGGAGGTCACGAAGTGAGGCATTGGACCTCAGCCCCGATCAACAAACCAAGCTTCTTTTTGCAGTAGACGGGAGGCAGCGGTTCCAACCACCAATCCCGGAAAAGTTCTTTGGCAATGCCATTGTATTGACCAACTCACTGTGCAAAGCAGGGGAGTTGGCTGAAAATCCCCTTTCTTTCACGGTCAAGCTCGTTCAAGACGCGGTTCATATGGTAACTGATGGCTACATGAGATCTGCCATCGATTTCTTTGAGGCCACACGGGTCAGGCCTTCTCTTTCTGCGACCCTACTGATCACAACTTGGTCAAAGTTGTCCTTCTACACGACTGATTTTGGTTGGGGAGAGCCTGTTTTGTCAGGACCAGTGGTTTTGCCTGAGAAAGAAGTTATTCTTTTCCTGTCTCATGGGAAAGAAAGGAAGAGCATCAATGTGCTTCTTGGATTGCCAGCTCCTGCAATGGCGAAATTCGAAAAGCTCATGCAGATTTAAGGGATCTGGCACCTCAATGCTGTATTATGTTTCATTGTATAAGTTATTCTTATTGGTTTGTGTGTTGATTTATTGATATGAATATGTTACTGGTTACATCATGTACTTCATGATATTGGTACAGTGGGTGGCTGGAGATGCAGAGTAATGATTATGTTCCTCGATGTATATGTTACAAGTTCTTCTATATTTTGTAAGTAAATATACGAGTTCTTGTCGTACCAAGTTCAGTTCTTGCATTGCATCCTGGGAAGAACTTATGTTTATACATGTTATGTGTTGGAATTAAGGAAGCAATTGAGTCACAAAGAATGAGATTGCAAGACATTACTAGCTGAAGTACACAATCTTATTCACCAAACTATACTACATTTTACCACAAACAAAGAATTTGCAATTCAAGTTCTGATACTAACATACTAGGAACTATTTCCGGGGCTGATAATAGTGAAGATAAGCAGAATCATTCGAGAAAACGATAGCAAACTCATCTGGCACAAGTCACAGAGAAACTGACCAAGAAACTTCTAAACAAGCTGAGGTACCTTACAAATTTAGAACAAGCAAAACAAGAATTAACTTGTGATTCTGATGCTAAAGGTGAAGCAACAGTATGCTTACCAGTTACCACGTCACGATCACCAGAAATGAGCACAGTTAGAACTGATCATAGCTTTGTTCGGCTTGATCCTCATCATACCTCAAAGTCTGATAAACCAATCCTTCCTCCGCTCCATCATCAGCGAAAAATGACTTCTTCCCAACCAAGTCAGCTACTCTTTTAGGTGGTCCAGAATCCCTCGGGCTCTCATTCACTAACCTCATAGTCCTAATCCTCGGAAGCAAATAAGGCGTAGCTACAACAGACTCTTCATCCTCCTCACTACAATGAACAATAATCTCACTTGGAATCTCCCACTGTTTCTTCACATTTGATTTTGTGACATCATTTTCTTCCAGAGACACCCTTTGTCTCGTTTTCTGATTGTACCGGCTAGCCACAACTCTTGCTGGCCTCAATGCCTTCTTATCTGTCACCGGAGCAGATTTTCCAACCAATTTCTTAGACTGCACTGAATCAATCACACAATCATCCTTCTTTAACCGCCTCGAAGGAACACTCAAATTCTTCACTGCCTTCTCTTGTTCACTCTCTCCTAGCTTCAAGACACAAGATTTTCTCCTACTCAGAACAGGGGAGGCAATTTCCCGCAACCCGAATTGGCTCGATTTCACAGCACCAAAAATATCAGACGGTCCCATACTCACCCCCCTTCGCCTCTCACGCACAGTTTTCTTCACAACATTTGGAGAAACAGCTCGATTCCGGTTTTCGACTTTCAGACTACTAACAGCTTTCAGGAGCCTCAAACCATCTAATCTCGAACGCAACGTAGCAATTTCAGACTTGATTTCTTCAATCTCATCATCCAATTTCAGAACTGTAGCTTCTTGATTCGGAGCACCCCCCTTGAATCTTGGTTTACCAACTAGCTCAATACCTCTGTTTACTGGTTTGGTTTTGAATGGTGTAATTGTAGCCCCAATTGATGAAGAAACAGAAGAGCAAGTAATATTATCCAGCGAAACACACTGATTTTCTTTACCTGGAACAGAATCAAAAGACTTCCTCAAATTTGTACTCCATTTCTGACTTTCTGAGGAAGAATTAGTGCACTCTGCAAACACGAATACACTCATCGTTGATGGGTTTTGAGCATTTCAGTGAGAGAAAGGAAATGTGTATGTAAAGATTTGATCTTTTTGCGTTTTTGTTGTTGAAATTTTGGTTGAAGAGATGAAGATTGGAAACTGAAAAAATGAAGAAGAACATGAGAAAGCAGTTATTTCACTGTAATTACTGTATACTATTGGTTGCTAAACAGTTATGAATATGATTTGTTGTAAATTGTAATTGAGTCCCTTGTACTCGACATAATCCCGTAACTCCCTCTTCGTAGATTCTTTATCTCTGGACAAACATTGTCTTGGCAAATGACAGCCTAACAGGAGAGTCTACTGTCCACAAGCAGTCAGCTCGGTATATTTTTCATCGTTATCGGTTCTGTGAGTAGGCGAATATCTGAGGTTTAGCGGCTTGCTAATTCGTAATCTGGTTCTTCTCTAGATTGTTTGTTTGATTGTTTCTCTGTTGGATGCTGCGTTTTCGCGTGGATAAATGATTATAACAGAACAACAGGCCTCTTCGGTCAGGGCGAAATCAAAAGGGGCATAGTGGGGCGTAGCATAGTTTAAAATCGATTGGAAGCTCTTGAAAGAACATAAAAAAAACAAACCTTACAAGCACAGATTATAGGTTGATATATAGGTTGAGTTATTAGACAGTACACGCATACATTGGCCGTAAATCATTAGTACTTGATAACACCACACATGCTGCTGAAATAGAAATAAAACACACCGATTATAAGGAACTTGCACGTAGCGTAACATCTTCTTAGGTCCTTCAGCTTGCCTAGAAGTACTGATCATTAATCTTGAGCAATCGCGGTGGAGTAAGAAGGGCGTAAGAGTTATATTCGCCAACCATGTCCCCTTTCCCAAAACGCGGTCTGGGGCTAAAAGGGGTGCACGAGGGATAGCCACACCTGATCGCCTGTTCATCAAACTCCTTACCACTATCCATCTCAGCCAACACTCTGCAGAACAGATCAACTTCACATGGAATCTGCAAAGGGCCTCCACTGTCGAATCCATATTCCGACTCAGCATCCTCAAGAAGCTGTTTGAACAAAGGATGATTCGCATATTCTGCTTTGATCACAAACCTTTGCTTGTTTGGCCCGACATAGACAGAGAAACAGCCTGTTGGAGCCTTGGGCGTGTCGCTAGTCCATGAATGGCTCTTCTTAAACACGCCTTTACCACCCTTCACTTTCTTGCCCTTGTTCATCAACACGTACTTCTCGAGTTTCTTCAATATAGAACTGCTTTTCTCCATCTTTTTCCCCGACGACATGATTGTAAACGAAAATAACCTAGCTATCGAGTGACTGTGAAATAACAGACTCGTAAAAAGCTCCTAATATTATCAACCATACATAAAGCGAGCGAAATACCAATCAACCTCTATCGTAGGCCAAATTGAACATCGACCTCATTCTTGGCTTCGTCGTATTACTCATAAGTCGATGAATTCGCAGAAGATAATTGACAAAGTCCGGTCGGAAATGAGATGTTTGGCATGTAGATCAGCAAGAGTAAAGGCTGATGATCAATCTGGATAAAGTTGACATGGAAACAAGTATGGTTATTATAAGCTATATCAAGAACAATAGGCTAAAGAAGTTGAAGTTTGAAAACATATATGTATAATTGATTGTCAACGCAGATGGATATAACCTGAGGCTGAGAGATAGGTTTCTTCTACAGAAAACAGACAAATTGATAACTGTACATGACATTATACAATGACAAATGAAACGTACCTGGTGGTTATTATAAATATGCAACCAGGCCAAGAAATGTTCAAAAGCCACAGGTGAAAGTGAACTAACACCAGCCAATCATAATATTATAAAAGTAAGAGGTTCTTTTGCAAAAGATGGGAAAGTTTAATTGAGAATACTATAATATTCACAAATCACAATATTTTACATCTTTTGACCATACTCATCTAAAATGGTAGCCACTAGCTTGTGTATATATACAAGAGAGCTTTTCTTTATGTGATCTTAATACATAGTATACATGTATAAAAAATGTCAAATACCTTGAATCATTCTTGCTATAAAGAAAATGTAGGAAATCCATCATTATTGATGGTACTTTGAATTTATTTCCATTTTCCACTTTTAATATTTGTGATAGCTTGGAATATTTCTTCACAGATTAAGATTTACACGGCTATGAACCAGTTATGCAATTCGAGCGTCTGGACTGACTAGTTTGCCAAAGAATTGATCAATATATTTAATCGATCAGCATCACTTGTTCTTACTGAAAAGATTATCTTCACAAAAATACTGATTGTATGTGTGTGACCGGTACAAGTTAAAATCATGAGCTTTTAAAACGTGGCACAATCTAAATCAGATATGTGTCAGTTATCAACGGGGTCTATGTCCTACCACCTTTCTAACATACAGTATATACAAGTAACAAACTTATCAAGGTGCCACTCGTATTTGGAATTTCACCAAGCCAAAAAGGAAAGGAGTAAACTTTAATTTGGCGTCTCAAAATTGCCTAATTTGATGAATATTGGGAACCCCTAATTCCCCAATCTCAATAACCCTAATTAATTTTCACTGGCAAGCCAAGGCTCAATACAAATTCGATCAATCCACAGGTGATCAATCATATATCAGCTACCGCTTCTAATTCTCATTTCTGTGTTTAATTCATCTATCGAGATACAAAATCAACATCACAACCGTAATTATAAGTATGGCATGCCGCACAATTTACATGCTTAATTAGTATAATACATTATGTATCTTAATGCTTTACTAGTACATGTACAATGTTTGAATCGTATTTGTAGCTAATGATCGGTTCTCGCAACATTTTATAGTATGATTTCAGACTAATTTATAGTCGAATAGAGCATACATAAACATCGAATCGTTGGAGTGTAATCTTCTCATTCATGAGGGAGGATGTGAGCTTGATAGTTTCTAGTTGATCCAATGCCCAAGATTAGGTTAGAAGAAAGCAATTTTCTTTCTTTCTTAAACACTTATCAGAGTTTTCTATTCTCAGTCTCCTGAATTAGACATTAGTATTAAGCTAGTTCTAGACCAAACTCACTGACTGACTTCATTCTCTTTTCTATTCTCTTTTCCAGTGTGATGATCCTGAATATGATGGTCGGTATGAAGCTGTTTTCACATACCGCTTTACTCTGTTTACAGACGAACAGTTTGAATTGCGTGAATATATGCAATGTTGTGCAGTATTCCTATGATTTAAGAAGAGATAGATTGAATTCTTCAGTTTTTGATTAAAAAGTACAATGTTTGACAGTAGTAACTTGTAAGAATCCCATTACGAACTAGCTAGTCTATAACAGAGATCACACTGAGAAAGATAAGACTTGAATAGGCATAGCAATTCCACAGCAGCAACAAAAACACAGGAAGTTCACTTCCAAAGAAACTATAATAAAGATGCAGAAAAACGCCACACCAACTCGTATTTACCGCCATCGATCAACACACAATAAAAGCAGTAAACCGACACAACAATTACGTGGTTCGGTTTAAAGTTGAACCTACATCCACGGGTGATTCACACCAAATTCACTATATCTTCGTCTTTGTTACAAGATATACAAAAGGAATACAATAGATATAGACCAATATACGAATCATTTTTTTTAACGAACAAAACTAGTAGCAGAAGAAACCACGAATCAATAGTTGTTCCAATAACATAACTTTCACGAACATAGTAATAGCAATCCAATAACATAAGCCACAAGCAGAACATATGTCCATAACTTGCAAAGATCGCAGTCGATGATTGAACCACAGAGTAACTGATGATCTGTCCGACTTTACAAGGATCCA